>CAJQZM010036777.1:0-51140 GCA_907164665.1 Colias nastes
CGGGCGTTCCAGGACGTGCTGCCAGTAGGGCACGACAACAATATCAGCCTGCTCAATGGCGGAGTAATCCTGCGTAGCATTGAGTGAAAAACCGTCTTTTGATGTCAGAAACCCTGGTTTTTCAGCGCAAATCGTGACATTAAAGCGCTTTTCGCCCGATACCGTATCGCCAAACAAAATGCAGGGAACGGAGTAGTGGAACGGGCTAAACCCGTCCACCGCGACAATGGCAACATGTAATAGTGACATCACTCTCTCCTTCCCTCTGCGGTGCTCAGAATATAACGCTTTCACCATCCTGGGGAATGCTCAACGCATCACTAAACTGGTTGGCTTCGGCGTATTCACACAGCGCGCGGCGGGTCAGTAGACAGTGGTTGATGGCCTCCATATGGGTCGCCACAATCTGCGCCTCAGGCAACAGAAAATGCACGTTCAGCACATCCTGCTCGCCCATGATAATGGGGCCAAAACCAATCACATGCGCGTAACCGGCGTTCAATACCACGACGTCCGGCTGGTGTTTTTGCATGTCGGTCGCCACCTCTTCACGCCAGATGGTATCCCCGGCGATATAAAGCGTCTTTTCGTCAGGATGACGGAAGACGACGCCGCAGGCCTCGCCCAGGCGCTCCGCCAGGTCCGGCACGGCATAAGCGCGATCGGTTCCGTGCTGGCCGCCGTGGGTTTTCACGATGCTTACGTCATCAAATGCGGTCTCTTCGGTCATCACCGTCAGGTGGGTAAATCCCTGGCTGCGCAGCAGCGCGGCGTCGCTGTCGTTTTGTACATAAATCGGTTTGTCTTTGGCGATCAGTGCAATGGCGGTTTGATCCCAATGATCGTCATGCGTGTGGGTGACAATCACCGCGTCGGCATCGAGCAGCGTAGTAACCTCAACAGGTAGGTCAACGGTCGGGTTACGAATATCTGCATGCGCCGTACCCGGGAAACCCGGGTAAGCCCCTTTCGGCGCGAGCATGGGGTCAACTAAAAAACGTTTTCCCGCGTAGGTAATCAGCTGAGTGGCATTGCGAATTTGAGTAATGTTCATGGGCTATCCTCCGGTGGGTGTGATAAGGAGAATAGCCCGTGACCACGCGTTACGATGTGGGCTAAAGGGCGATGATCGATGGAATTGGGCCAAACTTACCAGCCTGGCACCGCGCCGCCGTTGAAGATCGTTTCGGCCGCTTTTGCTACCTCAGGTGACTGATAAGACTGTATGAATTCCTTCACGTTTTCCGCATTTTTATTGTCTTCACGCGTCACGACAATGTTCACATACGGCGAATTTTTATCTTCAATGAAGACGCTATCATGAACCGGCGACAGGCCGGTTTGCTGGAGGTAGGTGGTACTAATAATGGCGACATCCACCTGCGGATCGTCGAGCACGCGCGGCAGCTGCGCGCCTTCCAGCTCCATAATCTTCAGATTTTTAGGGTTTGCGGTGATATCCAGCGCCGTCGGCAGCAGCCCGGTGTCCGGCTTCAGGGCAATCAGCTTCTCTTTTTGCAGCAGCAGCAGCGCGCGACCGAGGTTGGTTGGGTCGTTAGGAATGGCAACCGTTGCGCCGTCTTTCAGTTCATTCACCGATTTAATCTTGCGGGAATAGCCTGCCATCGGGAAGACGAAGGTGTTTGCAACGGCAACCAGCTTGTAGCCGTGCGCCTTGTTATCTTCTGCGAGGAACGGGCGGTGCTGGAAGACGTTGGCATCCAGCTCCCCCTGGTTAGTGGCATCGTTGGGCAGCAGCGATCCGCTAAAGCCCACCAGCTCCACGTCCAGACCGTATTTTTCTTTTGCCACCTTTTTAGCGACCTCCGCCACGTCCTGCTCGGCACCGTTAATCACGCCGACCTTAATGTGTTTGGCATCATTGCTGCTTTGGTCACAGCCCGCGAGCAGCAGGCCAGTCAGGAGAAGCGCACCCAGTCGAAGTTTCACGAGACAGTTCCTTTTGTTAGACGTTTTGAAGACTATATCGACAACGCGACGGCGCGCTAAAAAACGAAAAGGAATCAATAAGAAGGATAAGTTATATGCGGCCTATTGCCGGGTGGCGCTGCGCTTACCCGGCCTACGCGCGGGGGTGTTGTAGGCCCGGTTAGCAAAGCGCCACCGAGAGATGGGCATCAGGCTGCGGTAGTCCAGTCCTCTACCCTAAGGTCTTGCACCATCCCAAATGCGCGATCGTTGGTGACAATCGTCGTACCCCGGCTGATGGCATGCGCAGCAATCAACTGGTCGAGATCGCCCATCACCTTCCCTTTCTTTTCCATCACTGCACGAAGCTCGCCGTAGGCGGCTGCGGCTTCACTGTCCCAGTCGCAAATGGTGATGGTTTTTAGAAATTCCACTATGGTTTTGTGCAGTTGGTTGTTTTGCTTTTTGGCTACGCCGTAAAGTAATTCAGCCTCCGTTACGCTTGAAATACACATTTTTTCAGGCGCAATACGCGAATATTGATTTAGAACCTCGGGGTGTTGCCTCACAAGATGGCTTACGATGTTTGTGTCCAGCATATGCAGCATGTTCTACAGCCCTTCCAGAGGATCTCGTGTCGAATAGCTCTGATTACGCTCCTCTTTGCTCAGAAACGAATCCGGCACATGCGTTTGTTTGAGCAAACGCAAAAAGTTGTCCCTGTGTCGCTCTTTTTCCGATCTTGCCGTCAAAACAATATTCCCCTCGTCATCCCGCCGGATGTAAACGCTCTCCGTATCAAACGCAAACTCAGCAGGCAGAACAACAGCCTGCTTTCGCCCTTTTTTGATCAGTTTTGCAGTGCGCTCCATTGTAACCTCTGCTGGTTTATTGAACTGCCAAGAGCATGCGCCACGACGAGAAGGCATGACAACTTCAACGCTTCAATTTCAGAAAGCGACTCGCAAAAAATAACCGAACCGCTAACTTCACGCCTGCCGACGCAGCGGCGCTTCCCGTAAAAACCACGACAGCGCAAACGCCAGCACCATAATCCCTGCCGCCAGCAGGAATACCGCATGAATGGCCGAGCCGAACGCATCAAGATAGTCCAGCCTCAGAGCGTCAGGCAGATGGTGGATGGCGGTCGGGTTCAGCTCGCGCGGCAGTTCCGCGCCTTCCGGAAGGCTGTCCATCAGCCCCGATTGCAGAATATTCGTGAATACCGCGCCAAACAGCGCAACGCCAATGGCCCCGCCAATGGAACGGAAGAGCGTGACGCCAGAGGTGGCTACGCCGTATTGATCCGCCGACACGCTGTTTTGCACCGCCAGCACCAGCACCTGCATCACCAGTCCCAGCCCCATGCCCAGCACGCTGGTGAACAGATAAAGCTGCCAGGTTGGCGACGTGATTGAAATGCGCGTCAGTAAAAACATCCCCACCACGCCGAGCAGCGTGCCGAGGATCGGGAACAGGCGATATTTCCCGGTACGGCTGATGATCCGCCCGCTGATAATCGAGGTCAGCAGCAGCCCGCCCATTAGCGGAATGAGCTGCAAACCGGCCTGCGTTGGCGTGGCGTCTTTCACCACCTGCAGGTACAGCGGCAGGAAGGTCACTGAGCCAAACAGCGACATGCCGATGATAAAGCCAATCAGGCTGCAGAGCAGGAAGCTGCGGTCGCGGAACAGCGACAGCGGAATAATCGGCTCCCACGCCAGCCGCTCCTCATAGATAAACCCGGCAATGCCCGTCAGGCCAAAGGCCAGAATGCACCACAGCTGCGGGTCGCTCCACGGGCGAACGGTGCCGCCTTCGGTGGTAAACAGGATGATGCACAGCAGCGCCATGCTGAGGTAAATCGCCCCCAGATAGTCAATCTCGTGCTTGCTGCGCCGCGCGCTGCCGTGAAATACCGCGCCTATTACCAGCAGCGCAAACAGCCCCAGCGGCAGGTTGATGTAGAAAATCCAGCGCCAGGATGCGTGCTGGACGATAAACCCGCCGATCAGCGGCCCGATGACCGTCGCCAGGCCAAACACGCCGCCAAACAGCCCCTGATAGCGCCCGCGATCGGCTGGCGGGATCACGTCCGCCACGGCGGCCATGCTGATCACCATCAGGCCGCCGCCACCCAGCCCCTGCAGGGCGCGCATCAGCACCAGCTGGGTCATGTTTTGCGCCAGTCCGCACAGCGCGGAGCCCACGAGGAACAGCACAATGGCGATTTGCAGGACAATTTTGCGACCAAACAGATCGCCGAATTTACCGTACAGCGGCACCACGATGGTGGAGCTGAGGATATAGGCCGTCACTACCCAGGAGAGCTTATCCAGGCCGCCCAGCTCACCGACAATGGTAGGCAGCGCCGTAGAGACGATGGTTTGATCAAGCGCAGAAAGCAGCATCACCAGCAGCAGCGCGCTGAACAGCAGCTTAATCGACGGCGCTTTTTGCGCGGGTGGGTTCATGACGTCGGATTCCATAAGAGATCGCTTGAAATTAATTAATCGCATAATTAATATTTGTGGAAGTGATGAATAAGATCAAGAGGCACCGTGGTCATGCCAGCATTAAAAGACAATTCTGAACCGCGCCGCCCCGGCCGCCCTCGCGGGGGTAAACGCGTCACCGCCAGCCGCGAACAGCTGCTGGATATCGCCCTGAACCTCTTTTCCCGTCAGGGGATCGCCAATACCTCACTCAACGCCATTGCCAAAGAGGCGGGCGTCACGCCCGCGATGCTGCACTATTACTTCAACTCCCGAGAGCAACTGCTGGATGCGATGATTGAGGAACGTTTCCTGCCGTTACGCGAGCGGATCGGGACGATTTTCGCCGATAACCGGGATTCGCCAGTGAAGGCCCTGACGGAAATGGTTAAAGTGCTGGCCGAACTGGCAGAACAGTATCCCTGGTTTGCACCGCTGTGGATGCAGGAGGTGATTGGCGAAATGCCGGTACTGCGCACCCATCTTCAGGCGCGGTTTGGTGACGAGAAGTATCAGGCGACGCTTGCCACCCTCAAAGGCTGGCAGCAGGAAGGGAAGCTGAATCAGGCGCTGGCACCGGAGCTGCTGTTTACCACCTTGCTGAGCCTGGTGCTGGTGCCGTTTTCACGCATGCGCAATGACGAGAGGCTAAAATCCCTCTCGCCGGAAATCATTGTCCGTCATGCGCTTGCCGTAATCGGCACCGGGATCGGCGGTTAAAGCGCCTTTGCCAGATAGTGGCGCTGCATGCCCGCATGGGGGTAATCCTGCAGCGACATCTGCAGCCGGTAGCCCTGTTTTTCATAGAACGGCCGCGCCTGGAAGCTGGCCGTATCTACCAGCGCGTGCTTGCAGCCCTGACGTCGGGCTTCATCTTCTGCCGTTTTGATGAGCTTACTGCCCACGCCGGAGCCGCGCAGGGATTCGCTGACCCAGAGATAGTCAATATTCAGCCAGTCACCTTTGCGCACGCCGATTAATCCGCCCAGCATGGCGCCATTATCGTCACGTACGTAAACGCCAATGTCGCCACTAAAGTTCGACATATCTAAAAACTGCCCGTTATAAGCTCTTAACCCTACAAATAACTCTTCTTTCTCTTCGGGTGTGACTTTTTTAGTAATGCTCAACTGCATATTGTTCTCCTTATTTTCAGCGCAATCTGAATATCTCACAGCTTAACCTTCATAAAAACTCCTTATTTCCTCCATTGTTTAATCCAGGAAATATTCATTCAATATGTAAATAAAAAAAGCCTTTCCAATACGCACCTAAAACGTATAATGAGAACGATCATTCTCACTTTTACACGGTAGCCGACGATGAGCACAAAGCTGGAAGAACGACAAAAATTGCGCCAGGACGAGATCATCACCGCCGCGCGCCGCTGCTTTCGCGCCAGCGGGTTTCACGCCGCCAGCATGTCGCAGATTGCCAGCGAGGCGAAGCTCAGCGTCGGACAAATTTACCGTTATTTCAGCAACAAAGACGCGATTATCGAGGAGATGATCCGCCGCATCATCGACTCGCGCATCGAGGAGATGCAGGGTAAAACCCTGGTGGAAGGGATGCCGCAGGCGCTCGCCTGGCGACAGACCCTCAACGAAGATGACGATGCGCTGATGCTGGAAATGTCCGCTGAGGCCACGCGCAATCCGCAGGTCGCGGCGATGCTGATCGAAGCCGAATCGCGCATGTTCGCCAACGCCTGTGAGCACCTGAAAAAGCAGTTTCCCCACCTGAGCGACGAGCATATTCGCTGCTGCGTGGAGATTACCGCCGTGATGATTGAGGGGACGATTTATCGTCGATTAACCCCCTTAAAAGTCCCGTCAGAACAATTAGAACCCCTTTATCAGGATATTTTAAATATGCTTTTCTCTGCGAAGTAATCGCATATGAATAATTAGCGGGAATAAGTAATTCCCCATTTTTACATTTCTGGCTCAGCCAGAGATGCGGTATCGCTGTGCCTTTAAATAGCCCTCCTCCCTGTTAAGCGATTAACAGGGCAGGCATCGTTCACCCTGGAAAAAGATTATGAAAACCATAACAACCTCCATCGCGGCATTACTCCTCCTGACAGGGTGCGATAATGCGCAAACATCTGCTCCCCAGCGTCCTCTTCCGGATGTGGGGATTGTCACGCTCATGAGCCAGCCTGTTTCCGTCGTCAGCGAGCTGACGGGCCGCACCACTGCCGCCATGAGCGCCGAAGTGCGCCCGCAGGTAGGCGGCATTATCCAGAAGCGGCTGTTCACCGAAGGCGATACGGTCAAGGCCGGACAGGCGCTGTATCAAATTGACCCTTCCAGCTACCGCGCCGCCTACGATGAAGCCGCCGCGGCGCTAAAGCAGGCGCAGGCGCTGGTGCAGGCCGACTGCCAGAAGGCCCAGCGCTATGCGCAGCTGGTGAAAGATGACGGCGTGTCGCGTCAGGATGCAGAGGACGCGAAGTCCACCTGCGCACAGGACAAGGCCAGCGTCGAGTCAAAGAAGGCCGCGCAGGAAAGCGCGCGCATTAACCTCAACTGGACCACCGTGACCGCACCGATTGCCGGACGTATCGGCATCTCCTCCGTCACCCCCGGCGCGCTGGTGACCGCCCAGCAGGATACCGCCCTCGCCACCATTCGCGGACTGGACAGCATGTACGTCGATCTCACGCGTTCCAGCGCCGATCTGCTGCGTTTACGCAAGCAAACCCTTGCCACCAATAGCGATACCCTAAGCGTGTCGTTAATCCTCGAAGACGGCAGCACCTACGGTGAAAAAGGCCGCCTGGCGTTAACCGAAGTGGCGGTGGATGAATCAACCGGCTCCGTCACGCTGCGCGCCGTCTTCCCGAACCCGCAGCATCAGCTCCTGCCGGGGATGTTTGTCCGCGCCAGAGTGGATGAAGGCATCATGAACGACGCGATCCTGGCACCGCAGCAGGGCATCACCCGCGACGCCAAAGGCACCGCTACCGCGCTGGTGGTCAATGCCAGCAACAAGGTCGAGCAGCGTCAGCTGGAAACGGGCGACACCTACGGCGACAAATGGCTGGTGCTGAGCGGCCTGAAGGCGGGCGATAAGCTGATTGTGGAAGGCACCGACAAGGTGACCGCCGGGCAGGAAGTGAAAGCCGAAGAGATGAAAGCCAGTGGAGGAAACGCCTGATGTTTTCCCGTTTCTTCGTGCGTCGCCCGGTCTTTGCCTGGGTTATCGCCATTCTTATCATGCTCGCCGGGATGCTGGCGATCCGCTCGCTGCCGGTCGCGCAGTACCCGGACGTCGCCCCGCCGTCGATCAAGATCTCCGCCACCTACACCGGTGCCTCCGCGCAGACGCTGGAAAACAGCGTGACGCAGGTGATCGAGCAGCAGCTCACCGGGCTGGATAACCTGCTCTACTTCACCTCCACCAGCAGCTCGGACGGGTCGGTAAGCATCAACGTCACCTTCGAACAGGGAACCGATCCGGACACCGCGCAGGTGCAGGTGCAAAACAAGGTTCAGCAGGCGGAATCTCGCCTGCCGACCGAGGTACAGCAGTCCGGCATTACCGTCGAGAAATCGCAGAGCAACTTCCTGCTGATCATGGGCGTGTACGATAAAACCGACGCCGCCAGCAGCTCGGATATCGCCGACTGGCTGGTGAGCAATATGCAGGACCCGCTGGCGCGCGTGGAGGGCGTTGGCAGCCTGCAGGTGTTCGGTGCGGAATACGCGATGCGCATCTGGCTCGACCCGGCGAAGCTGGCGTCCTACTCGCTAATGCCGTCCGACGTGCAGAGCGCGATTGAAGCCCAGAACGTGCAGGTTTCCGCCGGTAAAATCGGCGCACTGCCCTCGTCAAACGCCCAGCAGCTGACCGCCACCGTCCGCGCCCAGTCGCGCCTGCAGACGGTGGATCAGTTTAAAAATATCATCGTGAAGAGCCAGTCCAACGGTGCGGTGGTGCGCATCAGCGACGTCGCCCGCGTGGAGATGGGCAGCGAAGATTACACCGCCACCGCGAAGCTCAACGGCCACCCGGCGGCGGGTATGGCGGTCATGCTTTCACCGGGTGCGAACGCGCTCAACACTGCCACTGCGGTGAAAGACAAGATTGCCGAGTTCAAAAAGTCGATGCCGGAAGGCTATGACGTGGCCTACCCGAAAGACAGCACCGAGTTCATCAAGATCTCCGTTGAGGACGTGATTCAGACCCTGTTCGAAGCCATTATCCTCGTGGTGGTGGTGATGTACCTGTTCCTGCAAAACATTCGCGCCACGCTGATCCCGGCGCTGGCGGTACCTGTCGTTCTGCTGGGCACCTTCGGCGTGCTGGCGCTGTTCGGCTATTCCATTAACACCCTGACGCTGTTTGCGATGGTGCTGGCGATTGGGCTTTTGGTGGATGACGCCATCGTGGTGGTGGAAAACGTCGAGCGTATTATGCGCGACGAAGGCCTGCCCGCCCGCGAAGCCACCGAAAAATCGATGGGCGAAATCTCCGGCGCGCTGATCGCCATTGCGCTGGTGCTCTCTGCGGTATTCCTGCCGATGGCCTTCTTCGGCGGCTCCACCGGGGTGATTTACCGTCAGTTCTCGGTCACCATCATTTCGGCGATGTTCCTCTCCGTGGTGGTGGCGTTGACCCTGACGCCCGCGCTCTGCGGCTCAATTCTGAGCCACACGGCTCCGCACAAGAAAGGTTTCTTCGGCGCGTTTAACCGCTTCTACAGCAGGACCGAGCATGGCTATCAGAACAAGGTGCTGCGGGCCCTGCGCCGCTCCGGCGGCATGCTGGTCATCTACGCCCTGCTCTGTGGCGCGATGGGCTTCGCCATGCTTAAGCTGCCGGGCAGCTTCCTGCCAACGGAAGACCAGGGCGAAATCATGGTGCAGTACACCCTGCCCGCCGGCGCGACGACGGTGCGTACCGCCGAAGTCAGCCGCCAGGTGCGCGAGTGGTTCCTCACCAAAGAGAAAGCCAACACCAACGTGATCTTCACCATTGAAGGCTTCAGCTTCAGCGGCAGCGGCCAGAACGCCGGGATGGCGTTTGTCTCCCTGAAAAACTGGTCAGAGCGTAAAGGCGATGAGAATACCGCGCAGGCCATCGCCCTGCGCGCCACGCAGGAGCTGAGCACCATCCGCGATGCGACCATCTTTGCCATGACGCCGCCTGCGGTGGACGGTCTGGGCCAGAGCAACGGCTTTACCTTTGAGCTGATGGCCAGCGGCGGCACCGACCGCGACGCGCTGTTGAAACTGCGTAACCAGCTGATTGGTCAAGCCAACCAGGACAGTTCGCTGCACGCCGTGCGCGCCAACGATCTGCCGCAGATGCCGCAGCTTCAGGTGGATATCGATAACAACAAGGCCGTGTCGCTGGGGCTGTCCCTGAGCGACGTCACCGACACCCTCTCCAGCGCCTGGGGTGGGACCTACGTGAACGACTTTATCGATCGCGGCCGCGTGAAAAAGGTCTACATCCAGGGCGACAGCGACTATCGCGCCGTGCCGTCGGATCTCAACAAATGGTATGTGCGCGGCAGCGACAGCACCATGACCCCGTTCTCCGCCTTCGCCACCACCCGCTGGGAGTACGGCCCGGAAAGCCTGGTGCGCTACAACGGCTCGGCGGCGTATGAGATTCAGGGCGAAAACGCCAGCGGCGCCAGCTCCGGCACGGCGATGAGCAAAATGGAGCAGCTGGCAAACAGCCTGCCGTCCGGCAGCACCTGGGCGTGGAGCGGTTTGTCGTTGCAGGAAAAACTGGCGAGCGGTCAGGCGATGAGCCTCTATGCCCTTTCCATTCTCGTGGTGTTCCTGTGCCTGGCAGCGCTGTATGAGAGCTGGTCGGTGCCGATTTCGGTCATCATGGTGATCCCGCTTGGCGTGTTGGGCGCGGCCGTCGCCGCCTCCCTGCGCGGCCTGAACAACGACGTCTACTTCCAGGTGGCGCTGCTGACCACCATCGGCCTGTCGTCGAAGAACGCCATCCTGATTGTGGAATTTGCCGAAGCCAAAGTCGCGGAAGGGTACTCCCTGACCCGCGCCGCGCTGCGTGCCGCTCAGACGCGTCTGCGTCCGATCATCATGACCTCGCTGGCGTTTATCGCAGGGGTGACGCCGCTGGCCGTGGCAACCGGTGCCGGTGCCAACAGCCGCGTGGCGATCGGTACCGGCATTATCGGTGGGACGCTGGCCGCGACGCTGCTGGCGATCTTCTTCGTCCCCTTATTCTTTGTACTGGTGAAACGTCTGTTCTCCGGTAAGCACGCAAACCGGAGGTCATAATGTTTCGTGTATCTATTTTAGCGTTAGCCCTGCTGAGCGCAGGCTGTGTGTCGTTAGACCCAACGTATCAACGCCCGGACGCCCCCGTCCCGGCAACCTTACCCGGCGCGCACGGCGAAGCCACCGCCGTGGTGAGCCAGTGGCAGCAGGTGATGAACGACGCGCGGCTGAAAAGCGTGGTGACGATGGCGCTTAACAGCAACCGCGACGTGCAAAAAGCGATTGCGGATATCGACGCCGTCCGCGCCCAGTACGGTGAAACGCGCTCGTCCCTGTTCCCGACGGTGGACGCCGAGCTGAGCCACACCCGCAGCCGCACGCTGGCAAGCGGCGTGACCACCAGTGACGAAGCCAACGGCGCGGTCTCCAGCTTCGAGCTGGATCTGTTTGGCCGCAACCAGAGCCTCTCCCGCGCCGCGCGTGAAACCTGGCTTGCCAGCGAATTCACCGCGCAGAATACGCGCCTGACGATGGTTAGCGAGCTGACCACGGCCTGGGTGACGCTGGCGGCGGATAACAGCAACCTGGCGCTGGCGAAATCCACAATGGAGAGCGCGGCGAACTCGCTCAAGATTGTGAAGCGCCAGCAGGACGTGGGCGTGGCGGCCGCCACGGACGTCAGCTCGGCAATGGCGGTGTACCAGCAGGCGCGCGCCAGCGTGGCGAGCTATCAGACGCTGGTAATGCAGGACAAAAACGCCCTTAATCTGCTGGCGGGCGATACGGTGCCGGAGAACCTGCTGCCCGGCACGCTGGAGAGCCTGAGCGATAACGCCATCACGCTGATCCCGGCGGGCGTCAGCTCCAGCGCGCTGCTGCGTCGCCCGGATATTCAGGAGGCCGAGCATAACCTGCTGAGCGCCAACGCCAACATCGGCGCGGCGCGCGCCAACTTCTTCCCGACCATCTCGCTCACCGCCAGCGCGGGCGTCGGCAGCGATTCCCTCTCCTCCCTGTTCAGCCACGGGATGAAGGTCTGGTCGTTTGCACCGTCCATCACCCTGCCGCTGTTTAGCGGCGGGAACAACCTGGCACAGCTGCGCTACGCGGAAGCGGAGAAGAAGGGATTGATCGCCACCTACGAGAAAGCCATCCAGAGCGCGTTCAAGGACGTGGCCGACGCGCTGGCGCGGCGTGAAACCCTGAGCGAGCAGCTGGATGCCCAGCGAGAATACGTGGCGGCGGAGCAAAAAACGCTGGATGTGGCAACGCGCAGCTATAAGGCAGGCGCGGGGGATTATCTGACGGTGCTTACCGCGCAGCGGTCGCTGTGGTCGGCGCAGGAATCGCTGATTGTGCTGCAGCAAACCGACCTCGAAAACCGCATCACGCTATGGCAGTCGCTGGGCGGCGGGATTCAGTAACCTCATCGGTGGGCGATTCTCATGCGCAGAAAAGAGAAAATCATACTTTCGGCTGGAATCGCTACACTGAATGTAACGATATATTTCATGGGAAGCATGTGACGTTAACTGGAGGTTTCGATGAAAGCTGCGCACCTGGTTTGCCTGCTGGTTTGCCTGTTGTTCGCCGCGTTTGTCCACGCTCAGGAGAAGGACGATCCGGCGAAAGATGCCCAGATAAAACAGCAGGTTCTGAAAGATGTGAAGAAAACCTGCACGCCACAGAAAAAGCAGAGCGATAAGGCCTGGCAGGCAATGATTTTGTCGTCGGAGGCCAACCAGCTGCTGATCAAAAACGCCATCACCGCCGTGAAGCGCGACAATCTGGACGCCTACTGGGATGCCGTCAGTCAGGTAGATTGTATGGAAGACTATTGAATGCTGCTCGCCGGGTGGCGCTGCGCTTACCCGGCCTACATCACACGTTTAACGCTTCCGCACGTCCGGAATAATTAAATCCCCGCGCAGCACGTACGACCCCAGCATCTGCGTTTTCTCCGTCAGCCAGCTCACAATCCGCGCCGCCATGGCATCCATGGAATATTCAATCGCCGGGATCACCGGAATACCCGGCAGATGCAGCGATCCGCCCAGGCTGAAGACCATGATGTCGTCCGGCACCGATTTATTAAACGCCTGCAGCTGCGGGATCACCCGCTGGGCTTCCTGCTCGTCCGCCACCAGCAGCGCGTTGAAATTCAGGGTGCTGGCGTTGTTCAGCAGCTCCTGCAGCGCAACGGATGAGGAGGTGGCGTCCATAAAGACCAGGTTGCGATTAAAGGGCAGGAAATTTTTCTCCAGCGCATGCTTGTAGCCGAGCAGCACCTGGTCGGCAAAACCGCTGCCGTGCGGGTGGATCAGCGCAATCTGGCGACGCCCCTGGCTGGTGAGGTAGTTACAGGCGGTTTCGGCGGCAAACGCGTGATCGAACTGGATGCTGTTGGCATTATCAGACTCCATACAGTCGACCAGAATGACGTTTTCCATATCCACGTCCAGCGGAAAACGGGCGCCAATCACCAGGATATCATCACAGAGCCCGCAGGAGAGTTCTTCAAGGGCGTGCATCACTTCCGCTTTGCTATGCGCGAAGCGCAGCAGCAGATGTTTTTGATGCTGGCTGAGCTGTTTTTCCAGTGCGTACAGATAACCGGTGGTCTGGTTAATGTTTTCCTGCGCGCAAATCACGCCAATACAGCCCGTCGACTGGCTTAGCAGTGATTGTGCAATCACGTTAGGACGATAGTTCAGCTCATCCACCGCTTTCAGAACGGCCTGACGGCTGGCTTCCTTCACGCCGCGTGACCCGCTCAACACCCGTGATACCGTGGCTTTGGACACCCCGGCCAGACGTGATACATCGTTGATTGTAGACATCTCTCTCCCCTGGCAGGCCGACTTCACGCCTGCAAATTCCATTACCGCTACGGCTCACATTATAGCCAGAACGGAGTATATCCGTTTCCGTTTTTCATGGAAACCGATTTTCCGTTTCCACTCAAAATGACGTCATAACAGCCAAATTCCGTGATGCAGATCGTGGTAATAAGCCCCATAAGCACAGCTTCTTGATGGTTGTCACACTTCTGTCTTTTATAAATGGAAACCGGTTTCCGTATGATGTCCAATCATCTCCGCAATAACTTTTTACATTTAGAGGATGGTTGTCGATGTTCAAGATTATGCTGTGCTGCTCTGCCGGGATGTCCACCAGCCTGTTGGTCAGCAAAATGGTCGATGTCGCGAAAGAACGTGGTTTGCCGGTGAAGATTGATGCGTACGGTGTTTCCGAATTTGATACGCAGTTTCCGCAATACCAGGTTGTCCTTCTCGGACCGCAAGTGAAATACATGTTAAAGACACTCTCAGACAAGGCGGCGACGCAAGGCATTCCGGTACAGCCCATCGACATGATGGACTACGGCATGCAGCGTGGCGATAAAGTACTGGACTATGCTCTGTCGCTCATCGAAGCGGCACACTAAAAGGTGTTCACATGAGTTCGTTATATCAATCCATGGTCGCGGTGATTGAGCAGTCAATTACCCCGCTGGCCGCAAAGCTGGGTCAGCAAAAGTATGTGATTGCAATCCGCGACGGATTTACCGCCGCGCTGCCGTTTATGATCATCGGCTCGTTTATGCTGGTGTTCATCTTCCCCCCGTTCTCGGCGGATACCACCAACAGCTTTGCCCGCGGCTGGCTGGATTTCTCCCAGACCTACCGCGAGCAGCTGATGCTGCCGTTTAACCTCAGCATGGGCGTCATGACCTTCTTCATCTCGGTGGGGATTGGGGCAAGCCTGGGGCGTCAGTTCAACCTCGACCCGGTGATGTCCGGCCTGCTGGCCTTTATGGCCTTCCTGCTGGTCGCCGCACCCTATGCCGAAGGCAAAATCTCGACCCAGTATCTCTCCGGCCAGGGCATCTTCACCGCGCTAATCACCGCCATCTACTCCACCCGCGTCTATGCGTGGCTGAAGCAGAACAACGTGACCATTCGCCTGCCGAAAGAAGTGCCGACCGGCGTGGCGCGTTCGTTTGAGATCCTGATCCCGGTGATGGTGGTGATCGGCACGCTGCACCCGCTGAACCTGTTCATTGAAGCGCAGACCGGAATGATCATTCCCCAGGCGATCATGCACCTGCTGGAACCGCTGGTGTCCGCCTCTGACTCCCTGCCCGCCATTCTGCTCTCCGTGCTGCTGTGCCAGATCTTTTGGTTTGCGGGTATCCACGGCTCGCTGATTGTCACCGGCATCATGAACCCGTTCTGGATGGCTAACCTATCGGCAAACCAGGCGGCGCTGGCGGCCGGCGCGGCGCTGCCGCACGTTTACCTGCAGGGCTTCTGGGATCACTACCTGCTGATTGGCGGCGTAGGCTCCACGCTGCCGCTGGCGTTCCTGCTGCTGCGCAGCCGCGTGACCCATCTGCGCACCATCGGCAAAATGGGCGTGGTGCCAAGCTTCTTTAACATCAACGAACCGATTCTGTTTGGCGCACCGATCATCATGAACCCGATGCTGTTTATCCCGTTCGTGTTCGTTCCGCTGGTCAACGCCTGCCTGGCGTACGGCGCAACCAAGCTCGGCTGGCTGGCACAGGTCGTCTCGTTAACCCCGTGGACCACCCCTGCACCGATTGGTGCGTCATGGGCGGCGAACTGGGCGCTCAGCCCGGTGGTGATGTGCCTGGTCTGTATGGTGATGTCCGCGCTGATGTACCTGCCGTTCCTGCGCGCCTATGAGCGTACGCTCATCAAAAACGAAGAGCAGAAAGCTCAGGCGACCGTCGGTAACGCTGAAGCCGCCAGCAATTAAGTCAAAGAGGAAGAGTCATGAAATACGCATTTCCCGATAACTTCTGGTGGGGCAGCGCAAGCTCAGCTCTCCAGACCGAAGGGGCAAGAGAGGGCGAAACCACATGGGATTACTGGTTTGCCCGCGAGCCGAACCGTTTTCACAACGGCGTGGGGCCGCAGCAGACCTCCACGTTTTATCAGCACTGGAAAACGGATATTCAGCTGTTAAAGCAGCTGAACCACAACAGCTTTCGCACCTCGATTAGCTGGGCGCGCCTGATCCCCGACGGTATCGGTGAAGTGAACCCGGAAGCGGTCGATTTTTACAATCAGGTCATTGATGAGCTGAATGAACAGGGCATCACGCCGTTTATCACCCTGTTCCACTTCGACATGCCGATGGCGATGCAGGAGATCGGCGGCTGGGAAAACCGCGACGTGGTGGACGCATACGCCCGCTATGCGCAGATGTGCTTCGAGCTGTTTGGCGATCGCGTGCTGCACTGGTTTACCTTCAACGAGCCGATCGTGCCGGTAGAAGGCGGTTATCTGTACGACTTCCACTATCCGAACGTGGTGGATTTTCGTCGGGCAGCCACCGTGGCGTATCACACCGTGCTGGCCCATGCGAAGGCGGTGCAGGCCTACCGCGCCGGGCATTACGCGGGGGAGATTGGCATCGTGCTGAACCTGACGCCGTCATACCCGCGTTCGCAGAATCCGGCAGACGTGAAGGCGGCGCACATCGCAGACCTGATGTTTAACCGCAGCTTCCTTGACCCGGTTCTGCGCGGTGAATACCCGGCAGACCTGGTGGCGCTGCTGAAATCCTACGATCAATTACCCGCCTGTAAACCGGAAGACGGTTTCCTGATTGCGGAAGGGAAAATCGACCTGCTCGGCGTGAACTACTATCAGCCGCGTCGCGTGAAGAGTCGCGACAGCGCGGTGAACCCTCAGGCGCCGTTTATGCCGGAGTGGTTCTTTGATAACTACGAGATGCCGGGCCGCAAGATGAACCCGTACCGCGGCTGGGAAATCTACGAGCCGGGTATTTACGATATTCTGGTTAACCTGCGCGACAATTACGGCAACCCACGCTGCTTTATTTCTGAAAACGGCATGGGCGTCGAAAATGAGCAGCGCTTTATTGAAAATGGCCAGATTAACGATCAATACCGCATCGAGTTTATTTCCGAACATTTAGCCTGGCTGCATAAGGGTATTAGCGAAGGGTGCAATTGTCTTGGTTACCATATGTGGACGTTTATTGATAACTGGTCGTGGTGTAACGCGTATAAAAATCGCTACGGATTTATCCAGCTCGATTTAGAAACGCAGGAACGCACCATCAAGAAAAGCGGAGAGTGGTTTGCCGCCACCGCCTTAAATAATAGCTTTGATAAAGAGTAATGATGATGATCGCACTAGAAGAAGCCGTAATGGAAATTATCGTCAACGCCGGGCAGTCCCGCAGCCTGTGCTTTGAAGCACTGCACGCGGCGCGTCAGGGCAACATTGACGAGGCCAAAAGCCTGCTGCGCGAAGCCGACGGCTACGCGCGCCAGGCGCACAAGATGCAGACCAAACTGATCGAGCAGGATGCGGGCGAAGGCCGCCAGCCGATGACGTTAATCATGGTGCACGCGCAGGATCATTTAATGAATTCCTTATTAGCGCGTGAATTATCCGAAGAAATTATTCATTTATATCAGAGATAGCCTATGGCCAAATAAATTACTGTAATACCTCTGTACCTTAAATAGAATTCCACTTGTTCTGATGATAGCGACATACTCTGTCAGATCGGAGCGGGATGGTTATTGTCTGAATAAAATTAAACTATATTGAGATAACCATGAATACGATTAAAAAACTTCCATTAACCATGGCGGTTATCGCCGCGCTTTGCCCAATTTCCGTGCTCGCACAAGAATTCACGCAGGAGCAAATCGACGCCATTGTGGCAAAAGCGGTGGATAAAGCCCTGGCCGAACGTCAGGCCAAAATGGATGCCGCGGTCGCGAAAAAAGCGGACGTGGTGACCGAGCCGCAAAGCGCGGCGCAGTCCCCGGATATGGCGATTCCGTTCGGCATTAAATTTACCGGCTACGCCCGCTACGGCGCGCACTTCCAGGCCGCCGATCAGAAATACGTGGCGGTGGACGGCTCCTACAACGGCGCGTCCGCCATTGGTCGTCTGGGCAACGAAGGCAACGGCGGGGAATTCCAGCTCTCCAAGGCCTTCAAGGGTGAAAACGGCGCCATCTGGGACGTTAACGTGATGATCGACCACTGGGGCGACGAAGTTAACCTGAAAAAAGCCTACGCGGGCGTGACCAACATTATGGCCTCCAACCCGAATGCCTATTTCTGGGCCGGTCGTGACTTCCACCAGCGTCCGCAGCAGGGCATCAACGATTACTTCTGGATGAACCACGACGGCCAGGGCGCCGGGGTGAAGAACTTCGACATCGGCGGCGTGCAGTTCGACGTGGCCGCCGTGGCGGCGGTGGAATCCTGTAGTCCGGAAGTGATGGAAGATGAGGCCAACCCGTCGCGCATCACCTGTACCGGCGGTTCCGGCACGGGTGACAAAGGTAACTACGCCGCGACCTCAAAAATCCACGGCATGAAGCTCGGCCCGATCGACATGGAGCTGTACGCCAACTACGGCTTTGACTCCAAGGCGGTGGAGAGCGATGAACGTCTGAACGCCTGGCAGGGCGGCGTGGTGCTGAGCCACACCAACGACAGCGGCGTGAACAAGGTGATCGCCCGCTACTCCGATAACGCGGACAACAGCGTGTTCAACAAAACCGAGGATCTGACCACGGTTTACGCCAGCTTTGAAGGGCTGTACAAATTCACCCAAGCGACGCAGGTGGAGTACATCCTCGCCTTCCACGACTACGACAACAGCCGCGATAAGACCGACAACCGCAAGAACTACAACGCCATCGTGCGCCCAATGCACTGGTGGAACGACGTTCACTCCACCTGGCTGGAAGCGGGCTGGCAGCACGTTGATTACGACAACGGCGGCGATAACAAGGGCTGGAAGCTGACCCTGTCGCAGAACATGTCTATCGCCATGGGGCCGGAGTTCCGCCCGATGCTGCGCTTCTACGTGACCGGCGGCAAAGTGGATAACGAGCGCACCGCACGCGTGAACAACACCAAAGACGAAACTCTCGACGACTTCAACGTCGGCGCGATGTGGGAGGCGTGGTTCTAAGGTAAAAGCAAAACGGCAACGCAACGTTGCCGTTTTTAGTGTTTTCTCCCTCTCCCCGTGGGAGAGGGCCGGGGTGAGGGCATCAGGCCGCACACAACCATGCTATGCTGTTGACCGAATTAACGACAACATCGCAGGGGAGAACATGGGTTCCACACGTAAAGGGATGCTGAACGTCCTGATCGCCGCCGTTTTATGGGGCAGCTCGGGGGTTTGCGCGCAGTACATCATGGAGAAAAGCCACATTTCTTCGCCTTACCTGACCATGGTTCGCCTGCTCTTTACCGGCGTGATCCTGCTGACGCTCTCTTTCGTTCACGGCGACAAGATTTTCTCGGTCATCAAACATCGCAAAGACGCCCTCAGCCTGCTGATTTTCTCGCTCGTCGGCGCGCTCACCGTGCAACTCACCTTTCTGCTGACGATTGAAAAATCCAACGCTGCGACCGCCACCGTGCTGCAGTTTCTGTCCCCGACCATCATCGTGGCGTGGTTTGCCCTGGCGCGGAAAAAGCGTCCCGGCGTGTTTGTCCTGTCGGCCATTTTAACGTCGCTTGTCGGTACCTTTCTGCTGGTCACCCACGGCGACCCAACCTCGCTCTCCATCTCGCCTGCCGCGCTGTTCTTCGGCATCGCCTCGGCGTTTGCCGCCGCGTTTTATACCACGTACCCGTCGACGCTGATCGCCCGCTACGGCACGCTGCCGATTGTCGGCTGGAGCATGTTGATTGCCGGGTTAATGCTGACGCCGTTCTACGCCGGACGCGGGACCACGTTCGTGATCGACGGCAGCCTGCTGCTGGCGTTTTTCTACCTGGTGGTGATCGGTACCGCGCTGACGTTCAGCCTGTACCTGAAAGGCGCACAGATGATCGGCGGGCCGAAGGCGAGCATCCTGAGCTGCGCCGAGCCGCTGAGCAGCGCCCTGCTGTCGGTGATTTTGCTGGGCGTGGCGTTCACCCTGCCGGACTGGCTGGGAACGCTGCTGATTGTGTCGTCGGTGGTGCTGATTTCGATGGATTCGCGGAGACGGGTTAAGGCATCGGCGTGATTTACGAATAATAGTGATAGCGGCACATCAAAATAGTAAGAGCGCTATCCGACACACCGTAAACCAGACGATCGGTATCGTTGATTCGGCGAGACCAGTATCCGGAAAGATTACCTTTTAGCGGTTCCGGCTTACCCAGGCCATCGAAGGGTTGACGCTTCGCATCTTCAATCAGTTTATTGATTCTGCGGAGCGTTTTCTTATCCTGCTCCTGCCACCACAGGTAATCATCCCAGCCATTATCAGTCCAAATCAGTAGCCTGGTCATCTATCAGATCCCTCTGCGTGGTTTTTCCGGTATTTGCCTGTGCGATTGACTCCATCAGTCGACTGGCGTTAGCAGGCGAACTCATCAGATGGATGGTTTCCATCATTGAGTTGTAGTGCTGAAGAGACATCACCACCGCATCACCCCCGTTGCGGCGGCTGATGATGGTTGTCTCCACGTTGTCATTCACGTCGTCTAACACATCTTTGAGTCGGCTTCGTGCTTCGGTAAAAGTCACAACCTGCATACTTCCTCCTGTACAAGTTACGGTACAAGTATATCGATGAAGTGACTACTAATCAATCAACGTGCCTTAACCTTCCCCGCCACCAGCAGCGCCGTCAGCAGCATCAGGGTTCCGGAAATCACCAGCGGTGACGTCAGCCCCAGATGGTCGAGCGCTACGCCGCCAATGGCCGCGCCGCAGGTGTTCGCCAGCTGGATCACCGCCACCTGAATCGACCCGGCCTTTTCCGCCTGATCGGCAAGCGTGCGGGTGATCCACGTCGACCAGCCCACCGGCACCAGCGCAAAGGCAAAGCCCCAGATAATCGCAATCGCAGACGCCACCCACTTATCGCTGCCCCACAGCACCAGCACCGCCGCGCTCCCCGCCAGCACCAGCGGCGCGCCCGCCAGCGCGACCTTCAGGGAGCGTTTCAGAAACTGCGACGACAGCGAGGTGCCGACAAAGCTGGCGATACCGAAGCTCAGCAGCACCAGCGTCAGGCCGTCCACGTCAAAGCCCGCCATGGTCATAAACACCGGGCGGATGTAGGTAAAGAAGGCAAACTGCCCGGCAAAGGCCATGAAGATAGCAGTCATCCCCGCCATCACGCCGGGGCGCTTCAGCAGCGCGAACATGTTCTGCTTATGATGCGCCGCTTCACCCGGCAGGGACGGCAGCGCTTTCCACACCCAAATGATACAGAGCAGGCCCATCACCGCCGCAGCGTTGAAGACGTTACGCCAGCCGATAATCCCGCCGAGGAAGCTGCCTAGCGGCGCGGCAATCACCAGTGCGATAGAGACCGCACCGAAGATAACGGATAGCGCTTTAGGCACCGTGCGCGCGGGCACCAGTCGCATGGTCAGCGAAGCGGACATCGCCCAGAAGCCGCCGAGCCCCAGACCAAGACAGGCGCGACCCAGCAGCAGCAGGGTAAAGCTTTCAGCAAAGGAGACCAGCAGGCAGGAGAGCGTCAGCAGCACGCTGAACAGGATGACCACCTTGCGGCGGTCGATGGTGCCAATCACCTGGGTGATAAACAGGCTGGCGAACATTGCCACAAACGCGGTGACGGTAACGGACTGTCCCGCCACGCCTTCGGAAATGCCCAGATCCTGCGCCATCGGCGTCAGCAGGCTCACCGGCAGAAACTCAACGGTAATCAGGCAGGCGACGCAGAACGCCACGGCGAAAACCGCCGACCAGTTAGGGCGAGAAACCTCTTTGGTCTGCGGTCTGGTCGTGGGCTGGATATGTTCTGTCATGGCGTCACCTGAAGATAAAAACGTGCGGAAAAGTCGCGCAGTTTATCATCAAAAGTGTGACGAATTTAACGATTTGACAACTTTGCAGCTTTTTTTGCCGGGCGGCGCTGAGCTTGCACCGGCCTACGGGGCTTGTAAGCCCGGTCATACACAGCGCCCCCGGGCAAAATTACCCGCGAGCCTTAAGGGCAGCATTTGCCAGCCCGACGATCCATTCCTGGTGCCCGTTAATCATCGGGTTCGGCACGGTGCACGCTAATTCCTGCGCCGGAACGCCTTTCTGCGACTCCTGAGTCAGAATGCGTACGCGGTTGCCCGGTAAGTCTTCAAACAGCCAGGCGTGGATCACGTCGAGACGCGAATTTGCGTCCCCTTCCACCCAGCCGTGCCACGCAATACGTGCCGCTTCACCGTCAACGGGAGGCACATACTCCGTCACCTCGGCCTCAACCGGAAAGCCAAAGGTGGTGAAGCGGAAGCGGGCGTTAGCGCTCAGTTTAGGGCCGCTGCCGTCATGGAAACGGATATCCTCGGCGTTGCTGTAATAGCCCGGCCACAGGGTGGTGTCAGTGAGCTGCGCCCAAATCTCTTTCGCACTCAGCCCGGCGACGATGATTTCGTTAGATGCAAAGTTATCGGTGGTGCCTGGCAGGTAGTCGTTCGGCCAGATAATGGCGGATTGTTTCATGGTTTACCTCATCGTTTTAGTGGATGAGGTGATGGTGCGCCCGTGAGTGGTATAAATCTAATGACGATGCTTTATACTCTTCATCACGGTTCGTGATATCAGTGCAGGTAAAACACGCCCTCTTCCGGCAAGAAGAGCTGGTTATAACGCAGTTGAAAGGCGTTAAGCTCCTGCGGGTCCGGCTCTATCTCGCGCATAAAGCCAAGCGCCAGACGAATTTGCGCATCGGTGATCGGCGCGGCCAGACGGGCTTTACGCAGCATGCGGTGCCAGGTATGCAGATTCTCTTCGCTGGCGTCGACGATGCAGACCTGCCAGATCAGCAGCACCTGGGCGGCATTTTGCAGATGCGCCTCGTCGGGGCGTTCAAGATAGCGGATAAACTCATTGCCCGGCGTTTTACCGAACTGGTCAATCATCGACTCGACCGGCATTGGGGTGATCCCCAGCCGCTCGCTTAAACGTTTGATGGCGCGGCGGGAGTCTGAGGTCAGGACACGAAATCCCACCACAAACACCACGGCAAGCGTTGCCAGCATTATCCAGACCATGCGTTCTCCTTAGACTAGCCGCTCATCATAGCGGGAAACGCAGCGCGTCGACAGCGGGCAGCGCCATAATAGTAAACGGAAAAGAGGTGGATAAACGTCATGAAAGCGGATCTGCGCACGCTGGATCTTAACCTGCTGAAAACGCTGGATACCCTGCTGGACGAACGCAGCGTCACCCGCGCGGCGGCGCGTCTTGCCCTGACTCAGCCCGCCGTAAGCGGCATGCTCAATCGCCTGCGGGATTACTTCGACGATCCGCTCTTCATCCGCGCCCCGCATGGGATGGTGCCAACCACGCGCGCCGAAGCGTTAGCCGCTCCGGTGAAGCGCATTCTCGCTGATATCGACGTGCTGCTGCAGCCCGTGGCTTTTGACCCGATCACCGCAACGCTCACCTTCACCCTCGCCGCGACCGATTACGCCCTGCGCGCGGTGGTGGTGCCGTTTATCGCCGCCCTTAAGGTGCAGGCGCCTGGCATTCGCGTGCGCGTGGTGCCCGTGGAATCGGGTCGCCTGGTCAGCCAGCTTGAACGGGGCAACGTTGACGTGGCGCTGATCACCCCGCATACCACGCCAGATGAGCTTCACAGCCGGGCACTTTATGATGAACGGTACGTTTGCATGATGCGCGCCGACCACCCGGATGCCGGAAAGCCCATGACGCTAGACCGGTTTTGCGCCCTGGAGCATATGCTGGTCTCTTACGAGGGCGACGGTTTTCGCGGCGTAACGGATGGCGCGCTGGAGAAGACTGGCCGAACGCGGCACGTAGGATTATCGGTGAGTAACTTTTTAGTCCTGCCGGACATGCTGGCCCTCAGCGATATGATTGCCGTTGTGCCATCACGCATAGCGGAAAACCAGGCGGGGATGTTTGTCTGCGAGACGCCAGTTCCCGTGCCTGGCTTTACCAAAAGCATGGCCTGGCACGGCAGAACGCACCGCAATCCCGCGCAGGCGTGGCTGCGCGGGCTGTTGCTGGAGACCAGTCAGCGAGCCTGAAGCCCCTTCAGCAGCGCCTCGTGGAAGCGGGCAGGATCCTGCATCTGCGGCGCGTGGCCCATGTCGCTAAATTCCACCAGCGTCGCGTGTGGAATACGTTTTGCCGTCTCTTTCCCCAATACCGCATAGTTTCCCAGCGTCTTGCGGATTTCCGGCGGGGCGAGGTCTTTCCCGATGGCAGTGTTGTCCTTCGTACCGATCATCAATAATACCGGCATCTTTAACTCACTAAATTCATAGATAACCGGCTGGGTGTAAATCATGTCGTAGAGCAGCGCCGAGTTCCAGGCCACGCGCGTCTTACCCGGCCCGTTGTTAAGCCCGGCGAGCATAGTCACCCAGCGCTCGTATTCCGGCTTCCACTCCCCGGCGTAGTAGGTATTTTTCTCGTACTGTCGAATGCCGTCGGCGCTGACGTTCAGCTCGCGCTGGTACCACTGGTCAACCGTAATGTGCGGCACGCCGCGCGCTTTCCAGTCCTCCAGACCAATCGGATTGACCATCACCAGCTGTTCAACCTGCTGCGGCCACATCAGCGCGTAGCGGGTCGCCAGCATGCCGCCGGTCGAGTGGCCGATGACCGTCACGCGATCGACGCCGCGCGATTTGAGCAGCGCGTGGGTGTTATCCGCCAGCTGCTGGAAGGTGTACTGATACCGCTCCGTCTTGGTGGATTTGCAGAAGCCAATCTGGTCAGGGGCTATCACCCGATATCCGCTCGCCGAAAGCGCGCGGATCGTGGCGTCCCACGTGCCGGCGCAGAAGTTTTTGCCGTGCATCAACACCACGGTGCGACCGTTGGGCTTTTCCGGCTTAACGTCCAGGTAAGCCATATCCAGAGGCTGGTTCTGCGAGGTAAAGGTAAAGTGTTTTACCGGCCAGCCGTAGTCAAAACCTTCCAGCTTCTCGCCGTAGGTGGGGGCATCCGCGGCCATTGCGGGGGAGGCCAGCGCCATCAGCAGCGCCAGGCAGGACAATCGTCGGGTCAACATGCAAGCTCTCCGTTAGCAAAAGGGGCTAAGGCTGCACGAAAGGCGGCAGCAAAAAACACTGTAGAGCATACGGAGGAGCGGGTGTGTAAAGCGGGGTAAAGGTAAGCGTGAGGGAAATAAAAAAGCCCGGCGGTCAGCCGGGCAAAGAAGTCACCTGCACACTCAGGCTGCTTTCAATTTCTGCTTCTGCGCACGATTCTCGCGGCGAATTTTACGTTCTTCCAGCACCGCGACCATCGCCATCAGGACGATACAGCCAATCGCTGCCGCATCCAGCGCCGCGAAGGTGCCCGCCCAGCCGGTGAGGCCGAAAATTGGCGTGCCGTCGGCGATCATACCTAAGCCGAGCTTGGCGAAGCTGTCGCCGATCAGGTAGGCGAAGGTGCCTTTAATCCCATCGGCGGCGCCGATCGCTTTTTTCGGGACGAAGCCGACTGCCGCCACGCCGATCAGCAGCTGTGGACCAAACACCAGGAAGCCGAGCGCGAACAGTGACGCCAGATAAACGTACTGGTTGCTGGCATGCTGGTAGACGCCGAGGGTAGCGATAATCAGCGCCAGCGCGACGCAGGCTACCAGCGCGCGACGACCGTTGGCGAGGTCAGAGAGCCAGCCCCACAGCAGCGTGCCGACCAGCGCGCCCACTTCGAACAGGGTGAAGCCCTGAATCGCCACTTCTTTAGAAAGCTTCAGCTCCTGGAAGGCATACACGGTCGACCACTGGTCAATACCAATGCGCACCACGTACAGGAAGATGTTCGAGAAGCAGAGCAGCCAGATCACTTTGTTTTTCAGCACGTACTCAACAAAGATCTGCCATTTGGACATCTCGTTTTCTTCGGTCTCTTTGTCCTCTTCGCTGATCTCCTCGCCGAACAGCTCTTCGGCTTTACCGAGGCCGTAGGATTCCGGGGAGTCGCTGCCGTAGCGCAGGCCGATAAAGCCAACAATCAGGGCGATAATGGACGGGAAGATAAACATGCCGATCACGTGGCCGTCGAACAGGTAGTTTGCGCCAAACAGCGCCACGCCTGCCGCACCCGCTCCGCCGAGGTTGTGGGAGATGTTCCACATGCCGAGGTACGAACCACGCTTGCGGCGCGGGGTCCATTTGGTGATGGTGGAGTAGCTGCACGACCCGCCGGTGCTCTGGAAGAAACCGCTCAGGGCGTAGAAGGCGATCATCATGAACAGGCTGACGGAACCCGCGCCCATGCTGGCGCTGAAGCCGAGCATACAGATGGCGGAGAGGATCAGCATAAACGGCAGGAACTGCTTGGTGTTTTTGCCGTCCGCGTAGTAAGAAACCAGCGTTTTCCCCACGCCGTAGGTGATGGAGAAGCCCAGGCCAATCATCCCCAGCTGCGTCATGCTCAGCCCGTAGGTTGAGATCATGTCGTTCTGCGCGATGTTAAAGTTTTTGCGGATCAGGTACATGGTCAGGTAGCCGATGAAGACCACCAGATAGGACTGCATGAACGGTTTGAACCACATCTTGCGCCGCACGTCGAGCGGCAGATCCAGGGTCGGCTTGCGCACCTGATTTAAGAAGGCCAGCATGACTGAGTTACTCCTGAGCTGATTTTTGCAGCATTGTAAAAATCAGCCGGGAGAGATGCCTGAGACAGCGTCCAGGTAAAACCGGGAAAATTTCCTAGTTTTGCGCTATTCGGGGTGAAAAGGTGAGACGCATCACGCTTCGTTCACCTCGCGTGGGGCCTGCGCGTTCAAAAACGGCAGCAGCAGCAGGGCGGAAATCCCCGCCGCGATGGCGATCACCGCGAAGAACCCGCTCCAGTGCCAGACGTCGATGACCCGTGCCAGCGGCCAGCCGGAGAGCGACGCGCCGAGGTAGGCAAACAGCCCGACAAAGCCCGTCGCCGCGCCTGCCGCCTCTTTATGGGAACACTCCGCCGCCGCCATGCCGATCAGCATCTGCGGGCCAAATACGAAGAAGCCGATGGTGAAGAAGCACGCCGCCTGCATCACGTAGCTGGCGAACGGCATCAGCCACAGCGAGCCGACAGAGAGCAAAATCCCGGCGGCGAAAATCAGGTTCATTGGGCCACGGTTGCCGTTGAACAGCTTATCCGACCCCCAACCCGCCACCAGCGCGCCGATAAACCCGCCCAGCTCGAACATCGTCACCGCCGAGTTGGCGGTCACCAGGTCCACGCCGAGCGTCTCGGACATGTACAGATTGCCCCAGTCGTTGATGGCCGCGCGCACCACGTAGACCAGCACGTAGCAGAGCGACAGCAGCCAGATGTACGGGTTCTTCAGCACGTACTTAGTGAGGATCTCCCTGCGGGTCAGCCCCGCGCCTTCCTGCTGCTGGGCAATCTCCATCTCGTCGTGCCGCCAGTCGCCCACCGCCGGCAGGCCGACGGTTTGCGGCCTGTCGCGCAGGCGCCAGCAGAGGAACAGCCCGGCGACAATCGCGAGGCCACCGGCAATCATCATCCCCGCGCGCCAGCCGTAGTGCAGCGCTGCGGCTCCCACGACCATCGGGATCAGCGCCCCGCCGACGTTATGCGCGGTGTTCCAGATTGCCCACCAGCCGCCGCGCTCGTTGCGCGAGTACCAGGCGGTGAGCAGGCGGGCGCAGACCGGCGCGCCCCAGCCCTGGAAAAAGGCGTTCAGTGCCCACAGCAGGGCAAAGGCCCAAAGCGACGTCGAGAAGCCAAACAGGATGTTCACCACACCGGTGGCGATCAGCCCGACCCCCATAAAATAGCGCGCGTTGGAGCGGTCGCTGACGATGCCGGAGACGAACTTCGACAGGCCGTAGGTGATGTAAAACAGCGTCGCCAGCAGGCCGATATCGGTGCGCGTCATCACGCCGCTGGCGAGGATTTCCGGCGCGGCGGCGTTGAAGCTTTTGCGGGTGAAGTAGAACAGCGCGTAGCCGAGCCAGATGGTAATCAGGATATGGCGACGCCAGTAGCGGTAGCGGGCGTCGATTTCCGCTTTGTCGCCAATCGGCGCGGCGCTGGCAGGGGTTTTAAACATGGTGGCTCCGTAACGGCAGGCTGACGCTAACGCGCGTCCCGTGGGTGCAGGAGATATTCAGCGTGCCGCCGAGTGCCTTCACGCGCTCGCGCATGCCCGCCAGGCCAAAGCCCTGCAGCCCGGAGCCCGGCGGCAGGCCGCAGCCGTCGTCTTCAATCACCAGCTTGAGGCTGTCATCCTGCTGCCAGCCCTGGATGGTGACCGCGCTGGCACTGGCGTGTTTGACAATATTGTTCAGCCCTTCCTGACAGACGCGAAACAGCGTCACGCGCTGGCCTTCGCTCAGCGCAGGCTCGTTAATGCGCCAGTCGAGATGGCTAACAATGCCGCGGCTTTCCAGCTCCATCTCACGCATCAGGGAACGCACCGCCTGCTCAAGCGACAGGTCGTCGAGCTGGCGCGGGCGCAGCCGTCCTAACAGGCGGCGAACGGAGTCATAGACGCCCAGCGAAAGCTGTTCGATATGCGCCCCGCCCTGCTTAACGCCCGCGTTTTCTGCCGCCAGACGCTGGACAATGCCCGCCTGGGTGCGGATGGCGGTGATGGTCTGGCCGATATCGTCGTGCAGCTCGCGGGCGACCTCCTGCCGCACGCTCTCTTCCGTCTCCAGCAGGCGCTCCGCCAGACGACGGTTGCGCGCCAGTTCGGTCTGCAGGGACTGGTTCAGCTCGCGCAGGCGCTGAATGCCCGCGCCGAGCAGCAGCCCGGTCAGGCTCTGGGCCAGCAGCGAAAGCAGCAGATCTACCGGATGATCGTGCCAGGTTTGGCTAGCAATGAGCGCGATGGCGTTCATCAGCGTGGCGATCAGCGCCCCCTGCCAGCCGTAGTGCCAGGCCAGGGCGATGATTGGAAGCGCCAGACAAAACGGCGTGAAGCGTGAAAGCTCTGCGGGCAGGCCAAGCTGTAGCCACAGGCTCACCACAAACAGCAGCAGATACCAGATAAGGTGCCGGGCACGCCAGTTCACCGGTTGGGAAACCAGCGCCGGGCCGAGCGGCTGCCAGACGGTGCTGGTGAGGTAATGCCAGATGACGAGGCAGGTCGGGGCCAGCGTCAGACCGCCGGTGAGGGTCAGCAGCAGGGCGTTGAGCATCTCCTTCTCGCCGACCCACGGAAGCGACTGCAGTAGCGCGGCGGCAATCAGCGCCGCCCCCTGACGCAGCAGCGTGCGCCAGTCGCGCTGGTGACGGTAGCGGGAAATCAGCGCAACCGGGAGAAGCGTGAGCAGGCTTCCGGTCATCAATAAGGGTAAGTGCGCCAGGGCCACTTCCTGCGCCAGCCAGACCAGCATCAGCCATTCAGCACCGAGCAAAACGGGCCAGTAGCCGCGCGGGCACTGGAGCATTAGCCCCAGACGCAGGCCGAAGGGAAACAGCAGTACAGCCAGCTCCGGGCGTTCCACCAGGTGCAGGCTGATGCTCCACAGGCAGAACCAGGCGGCGGAGAAGATAAAAAAGCTGGCGACAACGGCGATCAGCCGTGAAAAAGCGGAACTCATTGCCAGCTGTCGAACATGCGGCGCGCCAGCTCGACGTCGTTGCTGACGTTGAGTTTTTCCATCAGGTTGGCGCGGTGAACGTGCACGGTTTTCGGGGACAGTTCCAGCTCGGCGGCAATTTCTTTTACCGACATTCCCTGCGCGAGTTTTTCCGCAACCTGGCGTTCGCGCTTGGTGAGCGGGTCCTGACGTCCGGCCGCCAGCTTGATGGCGATATCCGGCGTTAAATAGCAGCCGCCGGTGGAAACAGTGCGGACGGCGGCGATCAGCTCGTCCGGGCTACAGCGTTTAGAGAGGAAACCGCGCGCGCCCGCGTTGAGCGCCTGCTCGACCAGCGCCGGGCTGTCGTGGACCGACAGCATAATCGTCGACATCCCTTTCGGCAGTTGGCTTAGCAACTCCAGCCCGGAGAGATCCGGCATCGAGATGTCGCAGATACAGACCTGCACCCCGCGCCCCGGCAGGCCCGCCAGCGCCTCACGACCGGAACCAAACTCGGCCACGACCTGAAAATCCGGTTCGAGGTTCAGAAGCTGGGCAAAGCCGGAGCGGACGATAAGGTGGTCGTCGATGAGAGCGATGGTGGTCATGTGTGTTCCTGCGGTCTGAAAATGCCGGATAGCGCTGCGCTTATCCGGCCTACAAGAGCGAAAGGCGCTTACCTTAAGCGATTTACTCGAAAAACACCGCAATTTTGTTAAACATGGTGGGATCGGACTGATTGCGCGCCACTTTGGTGACATCTTCCAGCTTGTCGATCTGCGCCATCATCTGCTCCAGACGCTGATCGTCATTGACCAGTAGCCAGATGCGGCTGTGCTCGCTGCCCTGAATCGGCAGACAGAGAATGCCTTCCACGTTAAACGCCCGACGGGCAAACAGCCCACAAACGTGCGTCATGACGCCAGGGTGGTTGCGGACGGTGAGTTCCAGAATGACGTTATCATGTTGTTTCTGCATGGCTTATTCTCCCACCATCTCAGTATTTGCCGCTCCCGGCTGCACCATCGGATACACTTTTTGTTCAGGGTCGATACGCACGTGGATCAGCGCCGGGCCGGGGCGAGAAATCGCCGCCTGCAGCGCCGCGTGGACATCCTCTTCGGCGTTCAGATCGCAGGTATGCAGACCAAAACCGGCGGCAATCTGCATAAAGTTAATCATCCCCGGATAAGTCGCCGCAAACACGCCCTGCTTGTAGAACAGGCTCTGCTGCTGGTGCACCAGCCCCAGCGCCTCGTTGTTCATCAGGATAATTTTCACGTCTAACTGGTTTTCGGCTGCAGTCGCCATTTCCTGAATGTTCATCATCAGGCTGCCGTCGCCGGAGAAGCAGATGACCTTGCGGTCCGGATTGGCGAGCGCCGCGCCCACGGCTGCGGGCAGGCCAAAGCCCATGGTGCCCAGACCGCCGGAGGTCAGCCACTGGCGCGGACGGTTCAGCGGGTAAGCCTGAGCGGTCCACATCTGGTGCTGGCCCACATCGGTGGTGATAATCGCGCTGTCGTCCACGCAGGCGGCCACGGCGTTGATAAGACCATAGTGGCTCAGCGGGTCGCCTTCGGTTGGGATGGCGCCCGGGAACTCGCGCTGCAGATCGGCCACCAGCTGACGCCAGTCGGCGCGGTCGGTTGCCGCGGTTTGCGGAATCAGCTGCGCCAGCACTTCAGCCACGTCGCCCTGAATCGCCACGTGCGGCTGCTTGATTTTACCCAACTCGGCGCGGTCGATATCTACGTGAATGATCTTCGCGTTTGGGCAGAACTGCTCGGTTTTGCCAATCGCCCGGTCATCAAAACGTGCGCCCATAACGATCAGCAAATCCGCCTCTTGCAGGATGTAGTTGGTGCTGCGCGCGCCGTGCATGCCCAGCATGCCGAGAGAGAGCGGGTGCGCTTTAGGCAGCATGCCCAGCGCCATCAGGGTCATGGTGGTCGGCAGGTTGGCTTTCTCTGCAAACTGGCGGATTTCATCCGCGGCGTTGATAGCCCCGCCGCCCAGATAGAGCACCGGACGCTTGGCGGCGTTAATCATGGCGGCGGCATCGCGCACGCTCTCAGCGCTGAATTCCGGCGCAGGAGCACGGTCGCCCGGCTCCGGCAGAACGTCGATCTCGATCTCTGCGGTCTGGACATCCTTAGGAATGTCTATCCACACCGGGCCCGGGCGGCCAGACTGCGCAATGCGGAACGCATCGCTGATAACCTGAGGCAGCTCGCTGATATCGCGAACTAAATAGTTATGTTTGGTGATGGGGATAGAGATGCCGTAGGTATCCACTTCCTGGAACGCATCGGTGCCGATCATCGAGGACGGTACCTGGCCGGTAATGCAGATCAGCGGAATGGAATCGAGACGCGCGTCGGCGATGGCGGTCACCAGGTTGGTTGCGCCCGGACCGCTGCAGGCCATGCAGACCGCCGGTTTGCCCTGCGTACGCGCCATGCCCTGAGCGATAAAGCCTGCCCCCTGCTCGTGGCGCGCCAGCACGTGGCGGATCTGCGTGCTTTGGCTCAACGCATCGTACAGCGGCAGCACCGTGCCGCCCGGGATACCCGCAACGGTAGTGATGCCCTGTCGTTCCAGCAAATGAACGATCAGCTGCGCGCCGGTGAAACGCGTCTTGGTGGATGTTGTGCCCGAAATTGCCATGCTCCAGTCCTTTTCTTCTGGGCCGACTTTCCGGGGAGGCTCTTAAACGAAAAACCCCGCCCGGTTTGCGCCGGCGGGGTTTTGGATTCGTGTGTTGATCCAGTCCCTACGGCGCATTGCCGACGACCACCACCACACGCACGACGACCACTGCGGCTGGTTGCGCAGTTTTTAGTAGGGTCGAAGTGAAGATGGATGAAGTCATTGGGGACCTGTGTTTGGAATCATTGATTGAATTTATACAAACACAGGTTTTCGGGCGTGACAATGGAAATATTTTCAACTGAGTAAAAATGCGTCAGGGATCACGTTTCAGTACGTTGCTCGCTCATTCCAGGAGTCACTATAGATGACATTTCCATCGCAATGCTTCCAGGTGATTTTCTCGTAGCGTATGAGAACCGTTTCAAGGTGTGTTCCGGTGTTTGCGCCGGGATACAGGTCTGGTGTGATTGAGGTTATTTTCACATTCTCCAGGAGGATATTAAAATATTCCTGTTCTAAACCCGCCTCATTAATCTGATACATCTTAATGGTGGCTGACTGGAGCGTTCTTCCCGTACTCAGTGCGCGAAAAAGAAGTGGGGTTACACGATCAAATTCTTTCTGGTACATGATGGGCATGTGTATACGCGTGCCCGTTAATTTCCCGGTATTCCCGTCGACAGGGATGTTGACATTATGAGTAAACGATTTAAGTTCAATTGCACCTTCACGCCCTGACACAAGGCAAGGACCAACCATAGGAGAACCATTTTCATCGGTTAGAAACAAATAAGCAGGGTTTGACATAAAAAATCCTTTTTATACTATTTAATCGTACTTATCAAATCGGCCAAAAATTATTGGATGAAGAATAATAAATACAATGATAGAAATGAATGTGAGTAATACCCAGTGGTCAGGCACCAACCACAGGAACAAAGAGGCGCACGCAAAAATATAAACGGGGAATAAAACATCCGAGAATAGAATTGACAGCAAAGTCTTAAACATTCTCCTTACCCTTTAAGTCGTTATAAATCGCATCGAAATCCTTATAGAATCCCATCTGTACCTTCTTAATGAGTTCAGACAGGAAAGGCTCAAAAAAGTAGTAAAGCATCTCCAGTTGTGCGGCATAGAGGGTAGCGTAATATTTAGGGTCCAATGTTTTCAGGCGACGAGCAGCAAGAGAACACTTCTGTTCCGTTCCAATCAGTTGAAGCGCCATGACAACGTTAGGTACGCGGCGTGCAAGCCGTTCGACGACGATTTCAGAGAGTATGCCAGATTCGGAAAGGAATTTGGCCAGCCCCCATGCTATCGCCAAACGCGCGGCCTTGCTTGTCGGTATGTTGTTAACAAGCCCCGTTACTTTTGAATCCATCTTACGAACGCGATTTTGTTCATTTCCATTTTCAGAATCGGTAATAACACTTTCAAAATAAAGGAATAGCATGTGTGCTATTACATCGCGATAACGATAAAGCGAGAGAATTGAGAGGTACATTCTCTTTTCTTCTGAGAGAAGCTCATCACACACATCGTGATAGCTGGGGATTAAGCATGAAGAGTACCAACTTACTCGCTCCATTCCTGAGTAAATATCAGAACCGATCCCCTTTAATGCTTTCCATGTCCCTGCAACGCCTTGCTGTCCATAAAGAGCTAACTGCCTGTCACTCTGGAACTTCATCTTTAAATAATCAGATGCTTGCATAATGTATCCATACGATATTTTTGGCCACAAAAATATACATTGAAAAACTCTGAATTTCAAACAAGCAAGATTAACTTACTGTAATATTTACGTGGGAAATAAGTTAGTTAACTTATAATCATAATCAATACATATATAATAGATATTTTGGATTTATAAAATATATATTTATAGTAAATCGCATGTCAGCTGCGTCCATTGCCAATAAGTCAACAGACATCTTTTTTGAGCAGACCAGAAAACAAAAAACCCCGCCGGAGCGAGGTTTTTATCAGGGTTTTGCGGTTGGTCGCCGCAGAACACACTGTGTTACGTCAACGCAAAAAGTATACGCGATCGAAGACGAACGCGCAATTCCGGCACGGATTTTGACGTTTTTGAGTATGGATCGCCTTCCAAATTTTGTCCATAAAATACTGTTCATGCATACAGTATTTATCTATACTGAGGGTGTTCGCAGTGAGCGAGGGGGCCGCAGTTCTACCGGCGCAACGAAGTCCTGGCTGAAACGGGTGGTGCCGTCAGTGCCTTAACCCCCTGAAGTGAGCACACTGTGTTACGTCAATCCAGGTGCTGGCAACAGGCGGCGGAAAGGTACGCCAGCATCGTGCTCCTTTTAACCAAAAGGAGACGCGTATGAGCGTAGTGGATATGGTGATACTTATCCTCAAACTCATTGTTGCTGTACTGCAACTGCTTGATGCTGTCCTGAAATTCCTTCGGTAATTCAGGTTCAAGTCGCACCTGAGAGGGGCGGGCAACCGCCCCTCTTTAATAACGAGGGAATGCTATGTCGCGTCTGTTAATTGAGCCTGTCACACCGGATGAACCGGGGTATATCGCCCTGAAGGCGGAAAGTATCGCATTGAATTTCAACATGCTGCGTAGGCTGGAAGAGAACTGGCAACGCGGTGAGAACCGCTTTAACGCGCCGGGTGAAAAGCTGCTGGGTGCGTTTCTTAACGGCAAGCTGGTCGGCGTGTGCGGCCTCAACCGCGATCCGTTCAGCCAGCAGCCGCGCGCCGGACGTATTCGCCATCTCTACGTCAGCGAGAAGTGTCGCGGGCTGGGCATTGGCAAACAGCTTTTGACCGTGGTCATGGCCGATGCCAGCATCTGGTTTGATTTCCTGAATACCCATGCGCCGGACAGTGCCTGCGGGTTTTATAATCGGGCGGGTTTTACGATGGTCTCAGACGAACCGCGGGTGACGCACCGCATTTTTTGTGCGGTGTAACCGGCTGGCAGCATCAGGATGTGAATGTTACAGTTGAGTGACAATTCATCATCCAATACGCCATGACCCTCACCGTATTCTGCATTTTGCTCTTCGCCGCGCTGCTGCATGCCAGCTGGAACGCCATCGTTAAGGCCGGAACGGATAAGCTCTATTCCGCAATAAGCGTCAGCGGCTCCGCCACGGTTATCGCTCTGGTCTTACTGCCGTTTTCTCCACAGCCATCTGCTGCAAGCTGGCCGTTTTTGATTGTCTCCTGTGCCTTACAGGTGGTGTACACCGTGCTGGTCGCGAAGACCTATCAGGTCTCTGACATGAGCCAGACCTATCCGCTGATGCGCGGCACCGCCCCGCTGCTGGTGGCGTTGATCAGCGTGCTGGCGCTCGGCGATCGTCTCTCCTGGCTCGCCTGGTCCGGCATTGGCGTGATCTGCCTGTCGATTCTCATTATGGCGATGCATGGCCGCACGCAGTCACGCAAAGGGATCTGGCTGGCGCTGCTGAACGCCTGTTTCATCGCAGGCTACACGTTGGTGGACGGCACTGGCGTGCGGCTGTCCGACACCGCGCTGGGCTATACGCTGTGGACCTTCTTTATGAACGGCTTCTGCCTGCTGAGCTGGGCAATGGTCGCGCGTCGGCGCGAGGCGTCCGGCTACCTGCGCCTGCACTGGAAAAAGGGATTACTCGGCGGCGTTGGCACCATGGGATCTTACGGTCTGGCGCTTTGGGCCATGACGCAGGCCCCGCTGGCGGTGGTCGCAGCGCTGCGTGAAACCTCAATTCTCTTTGGGGCACTGATCGCATTTGTCCTTTTAAAAGAGAAGGTTGCGGGTTTGCGCATCGTGGCGGCGCTGGGTATTGCCGGCGGTGCTATTCTGCTGCGCCTGGCGTAAATCACTGGCAACATTAGTTGCCGTTCTTGTTTACAAATCCTGCCTTCCCCATTTTTTTCATTCACCACGACAATGCTTAAATTGTCATCTCTCTGTGGTAGATTCCTCGCGCATTTATGGGAATGCGCAGTCACTTATTCTTCATTTTTCTCTTTTGGCAAAAGTATTCAGCGACATGAAAAAACAAAGGAACGTTAACTTATTGTTGATGCTGGTGTTACTGGTGGCCGTCGGTCAGATGGCGCAAACCATCTACATTCCGGCGATTGCCGACATGGCAAAGGAACTTAACGTCCGCGAGGGCGCAGTGCAGAGCGTGATGGCAGCGTACCTGCTGACCTATGGCGTTTCGCAACTCTTTTACGGCCCGCTGTCCGACCGCGTCGGGCGTCGTCCGGTGATCCTGGTGGGTATGAGCATTTTCATGGTGGCAACCGTGATTGCGATGATGACCCATAACCTGACCGTATTGATTGCCGCCAGCGCCTTACAGGGTGTCGGAACCGGCGTCGGCGGGGTGATGGCGCGAACCTTACCGCGCGATATGTATCAGGGCACCCAGCTCCGTCATGCCAACAGCCTGTTGAACATGGGTATTCTGGTCAGCCCGCTTCTCGCCCCGCTGATTGGCGGCCTGCTGGACACGATGTGGTCCTGGCGCGCCTGCTACGCCTTCCTGCTGATGCTGTGCATCATTGTCACCTTCAGCATGGCGCGCTGGATGCCGGAAACGCGCCCGCAGGACGCGCCGCGCACGAAGCTCATCACCAGCTACAAAACGCTGTTCGGTAACGGCGCGTTTACCTGCTACCTGCTGATGCTAATCGGCGGTCTGGCGGGTATCGCGGTGTTTGAAGCCTGCTCCGGCGTGCTGCTGGGCGCGGGGCTGGGTCTGAGCAGCATGGTCGTAAGTATTCTGTTTATTCTGCCGATCCCGGCGGCATTCTTCGGCGCGTGGTTTGCCGGACGCCCGAACAAACGCTTCTCTACCCTGATGTGGCAATCGGTGATCAGCTGTCTGCTGGCGGGTCTGATGATGTGGATCCCGGGGCTATTTGACGTGATGTCGGTCTGGACGCTGCTCATCCCGGCGGCGCTATTCTTCTTCGGCGCGGGCATGCTGTTCCCGCTCGCCACCAGCGGCGCGATGGAGCCGTTCCCGTTCCTTGCTGGCACGGCTGGCGCGCTGGTGGGCGGTTTGCAGAACATCGGTTCCGGCGCGCTGGCCTGGCTCTCGGCCATGATGCCGCAGACCGGGCAGGCTAGTTTGGGTTTGTTGATGACGCTGATGGGGCTGCTGATTTTACTGTGCTGGCTGCCGCTGGCGTCGCGTGTCCCGCATCACGAGCAGCCAGTTTAACCGCATGATGGCCCGGCTTCTCGCCGGGCTTTTCACAGACGGGCGCAATCATCACCTGTAGTAACGGCTCTGGCGCAGGCCGCCAGGCGCCCTCTTCCCCGTCGTAAAACTGGAAGTCCGCGTTCAACGCATACGGGATTTTCGCCTTTTGCAGCTCGCAGGCCATAAAGGTGGCGAAGGCCAGCTGCGAAACGGTTGGCGTGAGGTGGTTTGACTCCCCCACGCCCCAGCCCCCGACCCAGCTAACGTGCCCGGTTTTTTGCTGCCAGCGCAGCGCGGTATTGATGCGATTATGGATAGCCGCTTTCTCCGCCGCCGTGCCGGACGTCCACGGGTATTTACCGCTATTTTTCAGCGGCCCCCACGGGAAAATATGCCACTCCGCCAGCAGGTAGTTTTGACTGTGCGCAGGCAGCTTCAGGCTGGATAAATCCTCCGGCGCGGCACGCAGGCGTGGCGCAATGAAGATCATGCGCTGCGGGTCAATATCGTGGATCGCTTTAATGGTTTTTTCATACACGCGGTTTAGCGACGTGAGGTTGTGGTTAAGCTTGTCGGCGGGCTCATAAATGAGATCAAAACCCAGCAGTGGGTAGCTCTGACCGAAATAGTGCGCCACGGCAATCCACCAGTTGATCGTCTCTTTCTCGTTATCGGCTTTTGGGTCGTTTTTATATTCATCAGCCTGATAAGCGACTATCGGGATCACGCCATACTGCTCGCAGGCTTCTACCAGCTTGCGCAGGTGGATCAGCCGCGCTTCCGTCGGCTCATCGGCCACGCGGATGCGCACGTGGGTAATGCCTTTTGCACGAAAATCCCGTACCACTAGCGGGTCGAATTCACGTATGCCGCGCTCGGTACGCGCCCAGTCCACATCCATCCCGACGCCCAGCTGCTGCGCATAATGGGCAGCCGTCAGCGGCGGCTCAGCGGCAATCGCCCAGCAGGAAGAGATAAGCAACACAGTGGCAATAAAAGGCTTTAACACGGTTTACCCTGGATAAATCGAAAGCATTACCTGTATTTAGCACGCTTTTTCACATTTGGTGTAGAGCGAAAGCGTAATAATTCGTCAACCTGCCAGCTCTTTCAGCCAGCCGATAAAGGCATCTATTTTCGGCCACTGACGGCCAGAAAGCGTCGAGATATAGTAGTGCTGATGGCATTTCAGGGTCTTTTCACCAAACGGGGCGATAAGCTCGCCCCGTTCGAGCCGTTTCTGCACCAGCCGCTTTCTCCCCATCGCGACGCCTACGTGGTTGATGGCCGCAATAATCGCTAAATCGGAACGATCAAAGCCAATGCCCGACGATGGCGGCATATTCACCGCAAAGTGCTGCGCCCAGCTCAGCCACTCATCCGTACCGGAATCATTGCTCCAGGCCTGACGGTCGTGCAGCAGCGTGCAGTGGCTGAGGTTCTCGGGGTTTTTCAGCAGTTCATGCTCGCGGGCATACTGCGGCGAGCAGACGGGCAGAATCTCCTCGTCCATCAGGAAGTGATGTGAGAGGTGGTTTGGCGGCGTATCGTCGAAATAGAGCGCCAGATCGACGCCCGTTCGCTGCATATTAACGTAATCATTGCCGGTCAGGATGGTGAGTGAGATCGACGGGTAGCGGCGGGTAAAGTCCCCCAGCATGGGCACCAGCCAGCACTGGGCAATCGACGGGCGGGAGTAAACCGTCAGCGTGCCGGAGAGCGCCTGGTTTTTGATATCCAGGATCTCCTGATTCAGGGTGTCGAGGGACGTTTTTAGCGTCCAGTAAACGCGCTTGCCTTCCTGCGTCAGCTCGACTTTACGGTGCGAGCGAACAAACAGCTGAATGCCCAGCTCCTCTTCCAGCAGGTTAATGCGGTGGCTCACCGCGCTGGGGCTGAGCGACAGCTCCGCCGCCGCCAGGGCGAAGGACTCATGCCGGGCAGCCACTTCAAAGGTGTACATTTTCGACAACTGCCAGCCGTTTAGCAGCCGGTTTCTGGCTTCATTTGCATCGGTCATCACAATTCTCGCGCGTGGTATCTGCGCTCAGCATACCGCTCAAGGATGAATTTATGTGAACCTAATACGAGTTAAGTGCACTTTTTAGAACGCAGTCACTTAGTTGATCCAATCTGGCTCACCTGAACGCCAATTTATATCGTTTGTCAGCCCACGCCGTTTTTTCGTCCAATACCCACAGATGACATAAGGGTGAGGTGAGATATGGGATCTCAGGTCTGGGTTGTGGCAACGCTGCTGGTCAGCATTGTGTTGATTGTTTTAACCATCGTAAAACTGAAGTTTCACCCGTTCCTCGCGCTGCTGCTGGCGAGCTTTTTCGTCGGCGCGATGATGGGGATGAGCCCGCTGGATATGGTGAACGCCATCGAGAGCGGAATTGGCGGTACGCTGGGCTTCCTGGCGGCGGTGATTGGTCTGGGCACCATTCTCGGCAAGATGATGGAAGTCTCCGGCGCGGCCGAGCGCATCGGGATCGCACTGCAGCGCTGCCGCTGGCTGTCGGCGGACGTGATTATGGTGCTGGTGGGCCTTATCTGCGGCATTACGCTGTTTGTGGAAGTGGGCGTAGTACTGCTGATCCCGCTGGCGTTTTCCATCGCCAAAAAGACCAACACGTCGCTGCTCAAGCTGGCCATTCCGCTCTGTACCGCGCTGATGGCGGTGCACTGCGTAGTGCCGCCGCATCCGGCCGCGCTGTTTGTGACCAATAAATTAGGCGCGGACGTCGGAACGGTCATTGTTTACGGTTTGATGGTGGGCCTGATGGCCTCTCTGGTCGGCGGCCCGCTGTTCCTGAAACTGCTCGGCAACCGTCTGCCGTTTAAACCGGTTCCGGCGGAATTTTCAGACCTGAAGGTGCGGGAAGAGCACACCCTGCCGTCGCTGGGCGCCACGCTGTTCACGGTGCTGCTGCCGATTGCCCTGATGCTGGTGAAAACCATCGCCGAGCTGAATATGGCAAAAGAAGGTACGCTGTATACGCTGCTGGAGTTTATCGGCAACCCGATCACCGCCATGTTTATCGCCGTGTTTGTTGCCTACTACCTGCTGGGGATCCGCCAGCATATGGGCATGGGCACAATGCTGACGCACACCGAGCACGGCTTCGGCTCTATCGCCAACATTTTGCTGATTATCGGCGCGGGCGGCGCGTTTAACGCCATTCTCAAAACCAGCGGACTGGCGGACTCGCTGGCGCATATTCTCTCGAACCTGCACATGCACCCTATCCTGCTCGCCTGGCTGGTGGCGCTGGTGCTGCATGCCGCCGTCGGCTCCGCCACGGTCGCGATGATGGGCGCCACGGCGATCGTCGCGCCGATGCTGCCGCTCTACCCGAACGTCAGCCCGGAGATCATCACCATTGCCATCGGTTCCGGCGCCATTGGCTGCACGATCGTGACCGATTCTCTCTTCTGGCTGGTGAAGCAATACTGCGGCGCGACCCTGAATGAGACCTTCAAATACTATACGACGGCGACCTTTATCGCCTCGGTGCTTGCACTTGGCGGCACATTCCTGCTTTCCTTCATTATCTGAGCGCGAAGAGACGTACTATGGAAAACGCAACTATCACTACTTTAACCGCACAGTTTCCTCTGGTTGAGGATCTGGTTGCCCTGAAAGAAACCACCTGGCTTAACCCGCGCACCACGACGCTTGCAGAAGGGTTGCCCTATGTCGGGCTGACCAAAGCCGACGTGGACGACGCCCACGCGCGCCTCAACCGCTTCGCGCCGTATCTGGCGAAAGCCTTCCCGGAAACGGCGGCAACGGGCGGGATTATCGAATCCGAACTGGTCGCCATTCCGGCGATGCAAAAGCGGCTGGAGAAAGCGTCCGGCAAGGCCATTCCCGGCACCCTGCTGCTGAAAAAAGACAGCCATCTGCCGATTTCCGGCTCGATTAAAGCGCGCGGTGGCATCTATGAGGTGCTGACCCATGCGGAAAAACTGGCGCTGGAAGCCGGGTTGCTGAGCATCGACGACGACTACAGCATTCTGCTGGAGCCGCGCTTTAAGGACTTCTTCAGCCAGTACAGCATTGCGGTAGGCTCAACCGGCAACCTTGGGATGTCCATCGGCATTATGAGCGCATGCATCGGCTTTAAGGTGACGGTACATATGTCTGCCGACGCCCGCGAGTGGAAGAAAGCCAAACTGCGCAGCCACGGCGTCATCGTCGTGGAATATGAGCAGGATTACGGCGTGGCGGTAGAGCAGGGACGAAAAGCGGCGGAAAGCGATCCGAACTGTTTCTTTATCGATGATGAAAACTCCCGCACCCTGTTCCTGGGCTACGCCGTTGCAGGCGAGCGCCTGAAGGCGCAGTTTGCCGAACAGGGCCGGGTAGTGGATGCGGAGCATCCGCTGTACGTCTACCTGCCGTGCGGCGTCGGCGGCGGCCCTGGCGGCGTGGCGTTTGGCCTGAAGCTGGCCTTTGGCGATAACGTTCACTGCTTCTTCGCGGAGCCAACGCACTCACCGTGCATGCTGCTGGGCGTCTACACCGGCCTGCACGATGAGATTGCGGTGCAGGATCTGGGCATTGATAACGTGACGGCGGCGGACGGTCTGGCGGTAGGGCGCGCCTCCGGTTTCGTGGGCCGCGCGATGGAACGCCTGCTCGACGGGTTCTATACGCTTTCCGACCAGAGCATGTACGACATGCTCGGCTGGCTGGCGCAGGAGGAAGGGATCCGCCTGGAGCCGTCGGCGCTGGCGGGCATGGCCGGGCCGGTGCGCGTTCATTCGCATACCAACGTTACCCACCTGGTGTGGGCGACCGGCGGCGGGATGGTGCCGGAAGACGAGATGGCGAAGTATCTGGCGAAAGGAAAGTAATGATGCCGGGTGACGGCTGCGCCTTACCCGGCTTACAGCTGCAAAATTTGTTGAATGTGGGTTACCGCAAACAGCAGTGACAGCGACAGCACGGCCAGGGCGATGAGGAACTTATCCCGCACCGCCTTCGGCTGTACAAAGTCATCCTGCGCCACGTCCATCAGGTTACGGCTGCGGGTATAGCGCCATAAAATAATCGCCACCAGCGCCAGCACGATAATTGAGATCCAGAATGGTCCCCCCGTGCGGTGCCAGTTGTGCTTAATCGCCAGGGCAATCAGCGCGCCATACCCCAGCAGCGTGCGCAGCCAGGCCAGTGACGTCCGCTCCGGCTGCAGGCCGGGGTCCGCTTCGCGTCGCGCTTTGCGGCTATCCGCCATAGAACACCAGTACCATTACCACGCCCGCCACCGTCAGCAGAATCGTGCTGATAATCAGCAGCCCGCGCGTATAGGGCAGATCCTGCTTCAGACGCATCGCCTTCTCATTACGCAGCCAGCGCAGGTAGCCGTAAATCGCCAGCACGCCCGCGAACAGGCACAGCAGCAGCGCCAGCACTTCACGGATCAGCGGCGTGGCGAAATCAGGCGCGAGCTGGTCGAGGCCGACGCCTGCCGCCAGAAAACCGAGCGCGGTGCGGATCCACGCTAAAAAAGTGCGTTCATTAGCCAGAGAGAAGCGGTAGTCCGGCGCTTCGCCGAGGCGGGAAATTTTCATGAAGGTTCCTTGTCGTGCTACGGGCAGGCTTCAGCATAGCGTAAATCGACAAGGACAAGGAGACCGGCATCGGGCGATGCCGGTCAGGACGATTAATGCAGCTCTGGCCAGTACGCTTTGTTGGCCTCGATCAGATCATCCAGAATCGCTTTCGCGACGGACGCGCTCGGCACGGTTTTCGACAGGGTGATCGCCTGCCAGAGTTTCTGGTACGAGCGCTGCTCCCAGGCATCCACCACCAGTTTTTCCACCGCCACCTGCTGGCTCATCAGCCCTTTCTGAAAGTGTGGAATATCGCCCACCGTGAGCGGCTCCGGTCCGTTATGGCCCACCAGGCACGGGATCTCCACCATCGCGTCGGCATCGAAGTTATGGATGGCCCCGTTGTTTGGCACAATCAGCAGCATCCGCTCCTGGGTGTTGAAGGCAATCGCGGTTGCCAGATCGACGATGTACGACGCATGTTCGTCAATTTCCAGCTCACCGGCGGAGGATTTGCCCGCCTCGATAATCGCCCGGCAGGAACTGAACACGTGCTTCTCACGGTGATCCATGACCTCATTGGCGCGGGTGCGTTCCGGGTTGGAATGCGCGACCACGTAGTCCGGGAACAGGTAGTACTTCAGGTAGGTGTTCGGCATGGTGTCCGGATCCAGCGCCTGCACATCTTTTGCTTTGGCAAAGGTATCGTTCCAGCTCGCTTCGGTATGCGCATCTTCCGAAGGCGGAACATAGCCGTTTTTCGCCACGTATTCGCGCAGTTTCGGCATCAGATCGTTGCCGTTGAGATCTTCAATCGACGTCCACCAGCCGAAATGGTTCAGGCCGTAGTAGCGCACGCGCATCTCTTTGCGGTCCTTCAGGCCGACAATCTGCGCCATACGCCCTTCAATGCCGATCGGCATATCGCAGATGTTGAGGATTTTGGCGTTCGGACGCAGGCGGCGCGTGGCTTCCGCGACAATCGCCGCCGGGTTGGAGTAGTTCAGCATCCACGCGTTCGGCGAGTACTGCTCCATGTAATCCACCAGCTCCAGCACGCCGCCGATAGAGCGCATGCCGTAGGAAATCCCGCCAGGTCCGCAGGTTTCCTGGCCCAGCACGCCGTGGCGCAGCGGGATTTTTTCATCTTTTTCACGCATCGGGTATTTGCCCACGCGGATATGCGCCATCACGAAATCCACATCGCTAAACGCCGCTTTCGGATCGGTGGTGTAGCTGAATTCAATCTCCGGCGCCTGCTCCCTGAGGATGATTTTGCACGCTTCGGCGATGGTCTCCTGACGCGCGCCGTCGTTGTCATAGAACTTCAGGGCGCGCAGCGGGAAACGGTCACGGTTGGCTAACAGCATCAGGACGATACCAGGCGTAAAGGTGCTGCCGCCGCCTGCAATGACAACTGAGAATTTTTTCATGATATAGCCTCTGTCAGGGTGGTTTGTTCATTTGTTAAAGGAGTTTTCATCAGCGATTCCAGCTGGTCGCGCACCTGAGGAACGTGCAGGCCGACAATCACCTGAATGCCGTTGCCGCGTCGCACCACACCGTGGGCGCCGAGGGCTTTGAAGACGTCATCGCTTTGGGTTTTCGCCATATCGACCAGGGCGATACGCAAGCGGGTGGCGCAGTTGTTAATGCTTTCGATGTTGGCCGCGCCGCCGAGCGCCTGAAGGAACCCGGCAGCCTGCCCGACCTGCTGGCTGGCCGCTGCCGGGGCGGTGGTTTGCCCGCGCGCCGCCTTATAGTCGGCCTTGCTGTAGAGTTTGATTTCGCTCTCTTCCCGGCCCGGCGTTTTCAGGTTGAGACGTTCGATCAGCGTTTTGAAGACCACGAAGTAGATCCCGGTGAAGCAGATGCCGATGCCGATCTGGGTGAATACCGTCGAGGCGTGGTTATGGAACATCGGGATCCAGTTTTGCGGCAGGAACTGGTCCAGCAGGCCGCCGCCCATGTTCCCGACCACGCCGAAGGCGTACATCACCGTTGCCATGGTGGCTGCCAGCACGGCGTGCACGGCAAACAGCAGCGGCGAGATAAACAGGAAGGTGAATTCGAGGGGTTCAGTAATGCCCACCAGCACGGCGGTGAGCGTAGCCGGGACCAGCAGGCCCGCCACCTTGACGCGGTTTTCCGGCGACGCGGTGTACCAAATAGCGAATGCAATCCCCACCGAGCCAAACACCTTTGAGTTGCCGTGCAGCGCAAATCCGCCTTCCGGGAAGAGGGTTTTCAGCGGCAGGGTGCTCTGGCTGAATTCCTGAAGGTGCTGCGCCCAGTAGACCTGAATGCCGCCTTCTACCGCCGCCGGACCGAAGATGAACGGACCGTAGACGAAGTGGTGCAATCCGGTTGGGATCAGAATGCGTTCCAGGAAGGTATACACCCAAACGCCCAGCGCACCGGCAGATCGCAGGAACGCCTGCAGGGACTCGATGCCCATCTGCACTTTCGGCCAGCCCAGCAGCGTCAGCCAGGCGCAGGGGATCATGACGAAGAACGCGAGGATGACGACGAAGGAGCTGCCCTGGAAAATCCCCAGAAAGACCGGCAGCGGCTTGTCGAAGTAGCGGTTGTGGATGGCGGTGACGATACCTGAAATCACAATGGCGCCGATGATGCTGGTATCGAGCGTTCTGATCCCGGCAATCATCGCCAGCCCGCTACCCGCCGTCGGTTCTGCGGAGAAGTCGACGCCAAAGAAGTGGCCCCAGGTCATCCCCATCGCGTTAATGAAGTAGTTCCAGGTCAGGAAGCTAATCAACACCGCCAGACAGGCGCGGCCCTGCGCCTGCTTCGCCAGGCCAATCGGCAGGCCGACGGCAAAAATCAGCGGCATATTGCGAAACACCGCCCAGCCACCCTCTTCAATGATGTGAACGATCTGCGCAAAAAGATGATCGGGGGCGGTTAAGGCTTCGCCGACAAACAGCGGGTTGCGAAGCATGATGGCGATTCCGACCACGATCCCGGCGAACGGAAACAGCAACACCGGGGTAAACATGGCACCGCCAAAACGTTGTATTTGACTGAGCATTTTTAAATCCTCATGAAACAACCTGTAGGGGTAGAGGCCTTTATGGTTTTTTGCTGGCCTGAGGTGAGCATAAGAACTTACTGATGCGCGAACATGGCGTGCCGCTGCGATTCGTGATCCCATTCATGGTTTTATTTTGACCAATCAGGTCTACTTTTTGCGATAAATATGGACATGTCAGGATGCAATCCACGCCCTGATAAGGGCAGAGAGGTCTACTGGTGATCTACAAATCAATCGCCGACAGATTGCGGCTGCGGCTGAATTCGTCGGACTACAACATCGGCAGCCCGCTGCCGGGCGAAAAAGCGCTGGCGCAGGAGTTTGGCGTGGCGCGAATGACCATCCGCAAGGCGCTGGATCTGCTGGTGAGTTGGGGGCTGGTTGAGCGGCGGCATGGCAGCGGAACCTTTGTCTCACGCAAAGACGTTCACCACGAAACCACCAACCTGACCGGGCTGGTGGAGGTGCTGCGTCAGCAGGGAAAAGAGGTGCAGAGTAAGGTGCTGCAGTTCGAAGTGATGCCCGCCCCACCCGCCATCGCCAGCCAGCTGCGGATTCAGGTGGATGAGCGGATCTATTTTTCCCGGCGGGTGCGCTACGTGGACGGGAAGCCGCTGATGCTGGAGGACAGCTTTATGCCGGTGAAGCTGTTTCGCAACCTCTCGCTGGCGCATCTTGAGGGGTCTAAGTTTGATTACATCGAGAAGGAGTGTGGGATCACCATCAGCGGCAACTATGAGAGCCTGACGCCGGTGCTGGCAGATAAAACGCTGGCCGGTTATATGAACCTGCCGGAACAGACGCCACTGCTGCGCATTACCTCTCTCTCCTACAGCGACAGCGGCGAGTTCCTCAATTATTCCGTGATGTTCCGCAATACCAGTGATTACCAGGTGGACTACCATCTGCGGCGCATCCACCCGGACGACCTGCTAGCTCATCCCCCAGAACAGCACCGCCAGTAGCTGCGGGGTGATGATGCGCAGGAACATCACCAGCGGATAGACGGTGGCATAGGAGAGCGCGGCCGCGCCGCTGGTGGCGTGCAGGTTGTTGGCAAAGGCCAGCGCGGGCGGATCGGTCATAGAGCCCGCCAGCATCCCGCACAGGGTCAGGTAGTTCATTTTGGCGAACATCCGCGCCAGTATTCCCACCGTCAGCAGCGGGATCGCCGTGATGAAAATACCGTAGCCGACCCAGCTCATCCCTTCACCCTTGACCAGGGTATCGACAAAATCTCCACCGGATTTCAGGCCGACCACCGCCAGGAACAGCACGATGCCCAGCTCGCGCAGCGCCAGGTTGGCGCTCGGCGGCATAAACCAGTAGAGCTTCCCGATACAGCCGATACGCCCGAGGATCAGCGCCATAATCAGCGGCCCGCCCGCCAGACCCAGCTTGAGCGCCACCGGGAAGCCCGGCACGTACACAGGAATAGAGCCAAGCAGCACGCCGAGCCCGATACCGATAAACACCGGCAGCATCTGCACCTGTTGCAATTTTTGCTGGGCGTTACCCACCATATCCGCCACGGCGTCGATGGACGACGGGCGGCCGACCAGGTTGAGGATATCCCCGAACTGGAGGCTGGCGTCCTGGCTGGCAACCAGTTCGACACCCGCACGGTTAAGGCGGGAGATCACCACGTCATAGCGCTCTTTGACCTGCAGATCGCGTATTTTCTTGCCCAAAACCTTTTCATTGGTCACGACAACGCGCTCGACGCGCATATCGGTGCCGCGGGTTGAGAGCGAGGTATCCACTTCCTGCCCAATCACCAGACGGGCGTTGTTTAAATCGCCGGGCTGACCGACCAGGTGCAGCAGATCGCCCTGCTGAATGACGGTGCCGGGCGCGGGCACCATCAGCATATCGTCACGCTTAAGGCGGGAGCAGATGATGTTGGCGCTGTTGAGGATCGGCACGTCCTGAATCGCCATATTGTTCAGGTTGGGGTTATCGACGCGAATATTGATGGTTTTGATCGGCATATGGCCGTTGGTGAGCGTGGTTTCATGATCCATCGCCTCTTTTTCAACGTTGACGCGAAACAGGACGCGTACCAGCCACATGGAGAGCAGAATGCCGCAAATCCCAAACGGATAGGCCATGGCGTAGCTCATCCCCATCTGGTCGACAATGCCGGGTTCGATACCCAAATCGCGCAGGATTTGCTGGCCCGCGCCGAGCGCTGGCGTGTTGGTGACCGCCCCGGAGAAAATGCCCAACACCACGGGCAACGGGATATCGAAGATTTTGTGCAGAATTGCGGTGACCAGCCCGCCCATCACCACAATGCCGAGGGCAAACAGGTTGAGCCGTAGTCCGGAGACCCGAAGTGAAGCAAAAAAGCCCGGCCCGACCTGAATGCCGATGGTATAGACGAAGAGGATCAGGCCGAACTCCTGAGTAAAGTGGAGCATTTCGGCGCTGAGGACCAGCCCGAGCTGGTCGGCAAAGTGCCCGACAAAAATGCCGCCAAACAGTACCCCGCCTATCCCAAACCCGACGCCACGGATTTTGATATTCCCTATCCACAGGCCAACAACAGCGACCAGGGCCAACACGCTGACGGTTAACGCGATATCACTCATGATCCACTTCCTGTGCATAACCTTAGTTATGCTAAGGATTCTCTCAGAGCCGGATGCGATTGTATGGGCGATGGCGCACAAAAAAGCCCTGCCGTGGCAGGGCTTCGTGCAGTCTGTGAGTATTGTCGGGTGGCGGCTGCGCCTTACCCGACCTACAGGTTCGGCGGGCTTGTTAACTATTCAACGCCGGACGCTCGCTAATGGCGATACGCTGCGGCGCGATGGCTTCCGGCACGTTGCGGAGCAGGTCGATATGCAGCAGCCCGTTGGTAAACGTCGCGCCGGACACTTCCATATGGTCTGCCAGGGTAAAGCTCAGGCTAAACGGCTGATTAACCAGCCCCTGATGCAGCCATTTGGTCTCGGTCTCTTGTTTTTCCGGCGTCCCCTTAACGGTCAGACGCGTGCCTTCAAGCTGAATATCCAGATCGTCCTGGCGGAAACCGGCCAGCGCAAGGGTGATGCGATAGTGGTTATCGTCGCTTTTTTCGATATTGTACGGCGGAAACGTCTGTTGCTCATTGCTGCTTTGCAGGGCGTTAGCCAGTTTGTCAAAACCAATCCACTGACGCAGCAGGGGGGATAAATCGTAGTTACGCATACTAAATCTCCTTCTGAGAAGCGAGTTCGGCACAGTTTAATTTTGTGCGCAGTTGTTCCTGCAAATCCTGATGGATTCGCATATGCTCCCGTTACGGCAAGCAATTCTGGGTGGGCCGCTCACGCGACCCGCGTAATTAGTTAATTTCGATACGGCGCGGTTTTTTCTCTTCCGGAATCACGCGTTCCAGTTCGATAAACAGCAGGCCGTTAACCAGGTTCGCGCCTTTAACGTGAATGTTCTCGGCTAACTGGAACTTGCGTTCAAAGTTGCGCTCGGCGATGCCCTGATAAAGGTAGGTACGTTCTTTCTGCTCGGCCGTATGGGAACCTTTCACCACCAGCAGGTTGTCCTGCGCGGTGATCTCCAGTTCGTTTTCTGCAAAACCGGCGACGGCAATAGCGATGCGGTAGTGGTTTTCGTCAACCAGCTCAACATTGTATGGAGGGTAGCCGTTGCTCTGGCTTTGGTTATTTTCTAAATGGTTAAACAGGCGGTCAAAACCAATTGCAGAACGGTATAGCGGAGAAAGATCGAAGTTACGCATAAATAAAACTCCTGAAATCAGCGAGAAAATGTAGCCTTCCACCATGGACAGGCCTTTGTGCCCCCGAACACCCATCAGGCGAGTTCGTTATCGGGCCACATTCTTAAAATGGGTCTGGATACGGGCTTTTCAAGCGTCTTGATGTGAGATTTTTTTGCACTTTGCGGGTTGTCGCTTAGACTGGGACAACAGCACAAAGAGTTAAATTGCGATGGCTGCCACAGTGCGGGGTTTTCGGGCTATTCATTTAGGGTAAGGCTCGCTATAACCCTGAGTTGCAGGTCGATGCAGTGTTATTAACGATGACTGAGTGATGATGAAAAATGTTCTGATAAAGCTGACAGCGTTCAGCGGGGTGGTATTACTTTGCGGGTGCTCGAGCGTGATGTCTCACACCGGCGGTAAAGAAGGAACATATCCGGGGACGCGCGCCAGTGCGGCCATGATTTCCGATGACGACACAAACTGGGGAACCAAATCTCTGGTTATCCTGGATATGCCTTTCACGGCAGTCGCCGATACGCTGCTACTCCCGTGGGACATGTTCCGCACGGACAGTTCCGTGCGCTCACGCGTTGAGAAAAGCGAGCAGGAAAATCTGGCGACCAACGCCGTCATCCCGCCCGCTGCAATGCCCCCGCGTTAGTCCTCAGCGGTTTCCGTTAGCCACAGCTGGCGGAAACCGTCCGTCTCCTCCATCCAGGCGATAGAGCGCCCGTCAGGCGAGAACACGACCGCATCCGCAGACGGTGGATTGCCGCGATCGGACGTCAAAAACGTCACCTCTCCGGTCTGCGCGTCGCAGCAGGCGATCCGGTTTTCAAGCACACACCCCAGCATGTTCCCGGAAGGGTGCCAGTTGAACGCAGACTGAATCCCGCTCTCCGTATGGGTTAACTGGCGCGGCTCGCCGCCCTCGGGCGAGATTAACCACAGCTGAACCGTACCGTTTTCATCACGCATCAGAAAGGCAATCTGCGTCCCCTGCGGATTACTGCGTACCCAGTGGCGCGGCACGTTCACCAGCCCCGGATAACGATTCTGGTGAGTGAAGGTCAATCGACGCTGCATCACCCCGGCAGGTGGCGCTGGCAGCGTCTCTGGCGTTCCCTGGAGCGGTGCATCACCCGCTCGTTTCCAGCCCTGCTCGTCCTGCGGTAACGCGACAATAAACAACTCGGGTACTTTTTCGCCCTTTTCAGACAGCGTGTCGCCGATAAACGCCAACCTGTCGTTGCCTACCCAGCCCTCTTCATAGGCGCGGTTGATTTCATCGCTGCCCGGCTGTGGGTTGGGCGTGGTGCGGCTGACCAGCACGCTCCAGAAGGTTCCCGGATAGTCACGCGGATGATTCCCCTGCGGGTTCACCGGGCCGAAAGGCGCAGCCACGCCGACGTTGCGTAAATCGAGCTTCGGATCGCGCTCGTGCAGCACGTGGTCGTTATAGGTGAAGCTGACGAGCTGCCCGTTCGGGCTAAAGACGTGCACATGGCTGCCGCCGCGCAGCGCGCCTGCGGTGTAGGGCACAGTGATATCCATCGCATCAAGATTGCTCACCTGACCGTTACAGGCAATGACTCCCTGACGATGATGAAAATCATAGTGCCAGTCTGCGTCCGGGTTTTTCGGGCCGTGGATAAAGACGTATTTGTCCTGTGCGGGATGAACGGTCACCACGCCAACATGCGCGCCGTCAGTGGCGCGATAGATCACCTCCACCTCACCCGTAGCGACATTGACCCGCTCAATGGTT
>CAJQZM010036778.1:0-23361 GCA_907164665.1 Colias nastes
ATTGAAACAATTTCACACCTTATTAAATATAATAAATGTATTATGAAATGGTCACTTTATCACTCAAAAATGGATAATCGAATTTGGATGAAATTGAGCGTACAAAATAATTAATGATTAGCAGGTATTTTTTAATCGACTACAATGCGAGTGAAGTCACGCGCTCAAAGCTAATTATTATTAAAAAAATCTGGCCAAGTGCGAGTTGGACTCGCGAAGGGATCCTTACTATGAAGCAAAAAATACACGTTTATTGTATAGGGACCCTTAATATTTTATTTTTCCCGTTTTACCCTTTGGCTACGGAACCCTAAAAAGTCACGTTGTTAGACATCTTTCCTTTAAAGCGAAAAATGTAGATGAAGTTGAATGCTTTAGTTGTTGAGACGATGTTGTAATCTATAACACAAAAAAATTGATGATTATTGATTGATTTTGTTGACAAATTTTTAACAGATATCTTGTGACCTGAGTTATCGAAGAATGGCAAACAGTTAAAAAGTAACAGGTTTGAACTGGTTTGATATTTATCTTTCATTAGACGAGAGTTTTATGTTTTGTAACGTTCGCAATTAAAATATTACTAACTCTACGCCCCAACTCCGCTTAGGTTCCTACGTGGTATAGCGTTGCAAGTTTTTTTAGATCATTCATTTTTTTATAGATACTTATCCTAGTGAAGATCAATTCAAGGAAGCTAAAATCATTATAATCGGTTCAGCCGTTCTTGAGTTATAAGTGGTGTAACTAACACGACTTATTTTGAATGTACTACGAGTGATTGATATCAAAAACGTCACATTACCCCATGACGTGATGGTATTGTCATGACGCGACCTTGAAATTTTACTCTCAACGTGCCTAAAGAAGTTTCACTTCAAACATAGCTTTTATATTTTTTTACAAAATGTTTAAAACTACAGAAAGTAAAAAAAAATAGTTCTTTCTAGTTTTATTCAGATATAAAATAACTGGTAGAGATTATATCGACCCATATTTAAGGAAAATCCGCAAAGATATCGCGATGATACGAAATAAAAGTTAAATATTCATTATCATTTATATCTCTTCTACGAAATTTTCTAAAAGAATGATAACTCAATACTTTGTAAATTGATAAAGTCATTGAAATAAAAAAAAAATAATCTCAAAGTATATAACTTTATCTATGTATAAAAATGAATCCCTATCTCCCTTCATGGTTCACGCGTGAACGGCTGGACCGTAATTGATAAATGTTTTATTGTATTCGTTATGTATTTATTTTATTAGACTTTATTGTCAGAAGAAAGATCTTGAGAGTAAAATCTAAGAAATTTAGCCAATAGCCTTCCTCGATGAATGGCCTATCTAACACTGAAAGAATTTTTCAAATCGGACCCGTAGTTCCAGAGATTAGGGAGTTCAAACAAGCAAACAGACGCGGGACACAGCTTGTTAAAAATAAAATGAAATATTAAATTAAAATAAAATGCAATCAATGCATAAAAATAGTATGTAAGTAAATTAATATATAATAAGATAATGGAATGATATTAAACCGGTTAAACCCACAAGTTATTGCTACCGATTCTTTATAATCTTATCAAAAAAGTGACAAGATTCCGTTGGTCTCATCCCGGTTATAAACTTTGACCTGCATAAAATGACTAACTGCATATTTAGATAATTTTCTATCCAAAAGTGTAGTTTTTTTACGGTGTCAATTAATTTTAATGAATAGTAGGTACATAACACACTTTTAGGTTAAACATCTGTTTACCACGATAAATTCTTTTGAGTTGCGTGAAACAATACTAATATTTTTTAACAATAGGAAAGCGCTTGACAACTATCTCGCCTGGTAAACGAAGATGTGGTCTAAGATGAAGCGAGAAAATACGAGAATTCTTATCTATATAAATAAAGATAATTAAAATCAACACGTTCTTCAATTCAATCCAAACTACGTATCATCTTTACTTGAATTATCTCCAGACGACGGACAATTAGTTATATTTAATAAATATGAATTTATAAATATCATAATATACATGTTATAGTCAAATCCCGAAACACAATCTCTTCGCGAAAGGACTGGTTTATCTTAGGTTTGGCAAAGGCCGAGGCAATCCTCGAAATACATTTGAATTTCACCCTTTGACTGAAGTCAGCAGCAGTCTCGGGCGTAGGCGAACGCAGCATAGCCATCGCACGCGCATAAGACGCCTCAGCTAGAGAACGACTGACGAAAATTGTTTAGTTAAATTCCGAAATATTACATTTATTTGGGCTTTGACAGAGTCATTATGCCAGACCTGAGGTTTGACCAGAGTCCAGACCAACCTACGAGTGCCCGAGCTTCGGGGTTTGACTATAACTGTTAACATAAATATTAACTTTCACGACAACAACGGAAAAGTACGAACACCGCTTATTAACACATTAAGTATATAAATGTACTTTTATCAAGTTTTTTGTTATTATTTACGTTATCAGCTATTTTTAGCTGAAGTCACGAGGAAGTGAATGATAAACAGTAGCTTAATTGAGTTGAGCTAACGTTCAGAAAAATATAGGTTATCGGTTGACTCTTTTTATTTAGCTTTTTGGTAAATTTTAATGTCAACCATATTTAATTCATTAAATCCAGGTCTTAAATTTGTTTAAAGTTTTACAAAATTCTAATTGTGTACCCATACAGATTACCCATATGAGTCCTTTTATCAACAAATAATAATAAAAGAGAAAGCGAGCAACCGTTCTCTATATTATATTTATTTGCATAAATCTGAAAGAAATTAAAAGTTAACAGAATCACAGAATAATAACTAGTAGCTAGAGAGAATTAACATATTACGTTATGATAATAAAAGAATAATAATGTTTGGCTGTATATCTGAGTAGAAGGCAAATATTTGTACATTTTTAGTTTCGAAGCGAAGATTGATCACTTTCTTTATTAAATAAGGTTTGGATAAGCAAATACTTTGGGAAATCCCACGTTATTTCTGATCGGAAAGTCCTCTTGAATCCAAGTATAACTTGAGAAAAGTAACTACAGAAATTCTTAGTTTTCTCTGAAGTAACTGTTTTCCGAACCGTTGGTAAAACACTTAGGCCATTCTCCCATTGCGATACGCACAGGCAGGCGATTCAAGTATCCTGCAAGTCTCGGAGACTAGTCGCCGGCCGCCGCGGAATATCTCACATACATTGTACCGGTAGCGTAGTGTGCGAGCCTACATACAAATGTATGTGAGATACTCCGCGGCGACTAGTCTCCGAGACTTGCAGGATACTTGAATCGCCTGTGCGTATCGTAATGGGAGAATGGCCTTAAATGTATTGCTATCTGTGACACGCGGTTTTACCCGTGTTGCTCCGCTGTTATTAATCTTATTGTCATAATATACCTATAGCCTTCCTCGGTAAATGGGTTATCTAACACTGAAATAATTTTTCAAATCGGAACTGTAGTTCCTGAGATTAGCGCGTTAAACCAAACAAACTTCAGTTTATAGTTTAGTTAAAATATTAGTATAGATGCTTTTTTTTAAAGTACTTCAACAAGACTTATTTTATAAGTCTTGTTGAACAAAGGTTCACGTTGGTATCATCCTGGGCTTTGAACTTTTATTATCTGTGGCTAAATAAATAAATAAAGAACTACATAAATATATTGCTAATCACGCTGTAAATCACTAGACAAAACATAAAATGTGGTCATTCACCGCTTGTTGTTATTGAATTTGCACATTTTCCTCAGTTTTATCGAATTTATTTATTTATTATTTATTTATTTAACACTTTATTGTGCAAGAAACAAAATATACATAAAGGTTACAATAAAAAAGCACAAAGGGCGGCCTTATCATTATACAGTGATCTCTGCCAGGCAACCATGGGGAGAAAGGCAAAGAAGCGAAATATGATTGTAAAACAAAATAAAAACAAATCTTATCGGTAAATCTAAACAAATTTAATCGGTTTTAATGAAAATACCGGTTTTCTTTGTTTTCTATATCAGATGAATATTATTGGCTTAAGCCGGCTATTCACCTACCTGCAGCAGGGGCAATATTGGAACAATCTCGGTTGCACGGCGGTCGGAGCAAGTTCAGCTGTTCTCTAAATTGCCCCTGCTTGCCTATACACATCAAAAATAATTTCAAAATCGGTTCATCCATTTGTTAGAGGTACAATAAAAAACAGTCTAATTGAGAACTTGCTATTTGAGAGAATTTTTGGAGTCGGTTGAAAATAACTTATTTTTCGTAGGTATAGGTAGTTAAATTTATTTTCTATATTCATCAAAAAGAGGTCCTCTTTGTCATCTTAATTAAATTAAATATTAATTACGGTAATAAAATCAAACCACGTGGATTGATATCAATATTATTTCACCGATAAATTTGTTGATAACATCATTATTCTCACTTCGCCCTTTGATTGTCTTTGACCTTTGGTAATGGCGAGGAAAATTTGTACTAAACTGTGCATTATTTATAAAATAAATAAATATTACAGGACATTTTTCACACACGGCTCGCTCTGATCCCATAGGTACTAGCTTTCGCTTGTGGTATGGAAACCAAATGGCTGATAAACATACATATATCATTAAAAAAAATACTTATATAAATAATTAACAACCAGGCACATAATTAGAAAGAAAGAAAGAAACATTTATTTATCAAGGACAGCACAACACACACGCACACACATAGACATATAACATAAAGAACCGTAAAAGTTAAATAGGAAAACACCACAACAAGAAATAGCAACGATAACACTTAAATTAATAACATAAAACAACACGTACAGAAAATAACATGATAACCAGTATTTTTTATTAAGGTATGTCATACGACCCTGACAAAAAGGAGACAGCTCAGCATATTATGCTGCAACTTCAGGAACATTGCCAGCGCTGTTTTTCAGTGCCCCCTTTTATTATGAAGGCTTCGAGTTGGGACGAAAGGAGTAACTTAGGACTACATATATATACATAAATACATAAAATAATAAAATAAATGAGATATAAAACATACCAAACATCTATGTTCTTCACACAAAAATTTGCCCTGATTGGGAATCACAGAACATATATACTCAGGGGAGGTGGGAATCGAACCCACGACCACTGGCTTTGAAGGCAGGGTCACTACCAACCGAGCCAACCGGTCGGTCAAAATATATAACTTGTTTTTAATACGCTTTTGCCTTTACATTATTATTACTATTAGTGTAACGCATTAGTATTAATAAAACTGTTTTAGTGTTTTAGTTAGTGGGATGCTAGTCATAAGAAACACGCTTTAATAAGACAAACTCATGAAATTATTGTACTGTCACCGATCCTTGAAGTGTACAAAGTTTGAATTAAATCGAGTCGTTTACATGCATATTACATACATTATACATATATCGATTACATAAAAATGAACAAGTGAAGCTTATAAATATTATAATAATATAATAAAAGGGACTCCCCAACTAATTTAACTGTTACAGGAATCAATTTCTTCCCCCACACTTAGGGTTAATTTCATAATATTATATGTTACCGTTTACAGTCTATACTCTATAGTATGTATTTTATAATAAACTTGCTTTCCACCCGCGGCATCGCCCGCGCAGTCAAAGAAAAACCCGCATAGTTCCCGTTCCCGTGGGATTTCCGGGATAAAACCTATCCTATGTCCTTTCTCGGGTATCAAAATATCTCTATACCAAATTTCATGCAAATTGGTTCAGTAGTTAAAGCGTGATTGAGTAACAGACAGACAGACAGAGTTACTTTCGCATTTATAATATTAGTATGGATGTGTCGTTAATCATGTTTGCATATTGCTATATAATTACAGTATTTATGTATCTCACGTGTTTTACATGATATTACTTGTATTCATGACCGTATTGACGTAGTAATTATTGAGTTATCTGCGATCGTATTTGTATCGTAAATTAAGTTATAACTTATAGAAGTAAGTTACACATGTCTTAGATAATGTTCTTTTCGATAAGTGTTGTTGATAACTTAAAGTAATCTAAGTTGACACTAAAGTAATTTTTTTTCGACGTACAGATCCTATCCTACTTAATATTATAAATGCGAAAGTTTGTGAGGATGGATGTTTGTATGTGTACATGTGTGTACTATTACACGCAAATACTACTGAACCGATTACAATGAAATATAGCACACATATAGAAGGTAACTTGGATTAACACATAGGATAGATTTCATCCCAGAAATTCCACGGGAACGGGAACTATGCGGGTTTTTCTTTGAAAACGCGGGCGAAGCCGCGAGCGGAAGGCTAGTAATCGATATTGTACAGATGTACAGATATGTAGAGATAATAAATTCGATTAATGTCATTTACAGATATTGAGATTAATATCAAATAAAATCAATTAAAATTCACATAATTATATAATTTTTATTATTGACATAAAAAAGTAAATTTCTTTACTCTTTTAATGATTGGTGATTGTATATTGCTTCTGTTTTTTTACCTTATTCCTTTTGCTTGATTTGTTTAAAAATAATTATAAACTATACATATCATAAAGGATATTAGATATAAGATAATGTAATTAAGGCCTGAATCGGGTAGAATTCCCTTTTAATACCGAAAATTAACTCTAGTTATAACCGTTTTTTTCTTAGATTCTTAATGTACATAATATGTAAAAAAAATGTATATTAAAGTTTCGAATATGATAAAGGGCATGGTTGTTTTAATTTGTTTATTTTACAATCAGGTTTTTTGGAAAAAAATCATGAACTGAGGTCGATTTTTGGACTTTAAACCAAAACGCTAAGTCAATATAACGTCAATTATTGTAGTGTTTTTACAGTGTGTTTATGAAATTAAAACATAGGGCACGGTTGTTTTAAATTTTGATTCCATATCCAAATATCTTTTTAATAATTTTTATACGTACTTTTACTACGGTAGATTCGCGCCGGTCCCCCCATCCCGCCTTGTAAATCACCTAGCAAGGTCGCTAGCCCCTATTAAGGCCTTAATAAAAATGGAAATAGATTAGTTCCAGACTTTTCCGTATTGCACTTTGAAACTAAACGATAAACTCAGATTTTGATTTCATAATCTATCTGCTTTTTATCTATTAATAGATCTGACTTAGCTTTTATCTGTATATGATTATGTAAATAGGTAAAGAAAAACAATTATACGCTGTCTAGTATAGCATTGCATTATCCTTCCTGAAACTATTTTGTTTTATAATAGGTAATTTAATAATTAGCTATCGTATTTTTGATGTCAGCTTTATCAGTTACAAAACAAGATTTTAATTAACTAAGTAAATTAAATAAGAGCCATGTAATAACTATTCTATCAAGTAATTTTTTTTTTAATTATTATACCTATTCGTAATGTTTTTCATTTCCCCACACTTTCTAAAAAATATTTCTTAAGATTTTAAGTTTAATCGGCATAGCGCTTTTCTTTTAAGCTGCACCGATCGATTCGCCGGCTCGAACAGAGCACGTGTGCCAAATTTGAGAAGTAAGGATTCATAAACGGCCATTTTGGCAAAGTACGGCGGCCATCTTGTTTTCGCGAAAATCCCCATTTTTCCACCACCCCTGGTAATCGCCACCAGTTCCGAGCATTTTTTGTTCAGACACCCCCCCTCCAAGTGGCATCGTTTCTGCGCACCTCCACTCTCTTGTCCAGGGTGTTGGAGTTGTCTATATTTTTCCTCTGGTCGCGTGGAGCACCTCTACACGATCACGTCGAAATCCCCCCCACTTTCCGTGTAGTTTCCGAGAAACGCAATGTCAGTGAGTCAGTCAAAGAAAGCAAACTTTTAAAGCACAGATTTTCTTTTCTAAGCATCGCCAATTACTAGATTTTTTAAGTAGTTACTAGCTGACCTTACTATCTTTATCCTTTCTTCGCGCGAACTGCGAAGTTTATTATGTAAGTTTTAATTGTGTCTCTGGCAGTTCCTTAATTAAAAAAAAAACTTGAGCGATGTCAAGGGACATCCGGATGGAACGAAGTGTTAAGTTAGAGAGAGACAGACAGAGAGCCACGCGCACGCCGCACGGCTTACAAGTCTAGCAAAAAGTGTCGTGACAACTTTTCGTAAGAATTTTTTCCGTCTAGCCCCCTTTCACAACGCGCGATAAGGAACTTCGTTCCAATTAAACATTTGGCAATTAATTCTATTTTTTGTAATATTATTTACATTGAACACAGGAGGCAATTTAATCAAGCATCTTTTAAGAATACTTAAAATTATAAATGATATCTGTAAACTCGTTTTTAAGAAACCACGTGACCAAGGGAAGTAGAGATTCATTTCTATATTTAAAAAAAGCTTTGTTTATATTAAGGAAAAGTCACGTTGCTTACAAATTATAAACAATAAACATACAGTTAAAAATCATTATTACACTATACTTATTATAATTCTGACAAAAAATAGTTAAGATATTTGTTTATACCTTTTTTTAAGCTTTTCGAGTACATTCTCTCCCATTTAACTAGTTTTACTTATTCCCTCAAATTTCTCATCTTTGTCAAGTTATTTTTGGCGTTTAAACAAACTACGATATCTATTTAACCAGATGTTTTTGACTATATCCTTTACCTCCATGGTCGCTACACGGTAAGGTCGAATCAGACAAGTTTAATTGCATCACCTCACCCACCTTACAAAAATGGCGGAATTATGAAGTTATCTAAATCACAATATTGGCACGCACGTTGCTTGTGTTTCGGTGATATCTATATATAAGTACATATATATATTATTAATAATTATTATCAACGTTATTTCTCATAAGCATTCAGAATTCTTGTGAGTACGGTATTGTGGTGTGTAGTGTGCAATGGCCTCCTGTGTTCAATTATATGTATGTATTATTTTAACGGTGTTAATTATTTACGGTGTTAATGGAATTAGTGTTTTTAATTTTTACGAAAATTCGAGGCGATTTAGGGTTGTTTTTTGCGAGTTTAAAGATTTGTTGTAGATCGGTTCTGCTTTGGAAGTAATATTATATATTTAATTAATTAAAAAAGTGTTTAAAACGGCTTTTTATGTGTTTGTGTAATTATGATGATTATGAAGTTATAAAATTTCCTCGAATGTTGACTATTTTTGTGTAGTTTTGTGTTGTTGGTGCTTTTTATTGTACCATGTTTTAATTGAAAGTTTCAAGAATTATTTTTCTGTTAACATAAGAAATAAAAAATTGCATTTTTCTCGGAGTAATAAACTTATTTATTTATAAATACTTTAGGGCTGATTTTTCAATCCTTGGATAAAACTTATTCGTCGAATAATGTATAAAACTACCATTTTAAAAACGTATTCTAGTCCGTTGAAAAGTTACATTTGGGGTTGCGTTTATTAGAGGACGCAATTTTATTTTTTTGATGTGTAGGGGGGGTCAGTGTGAAGCTATCACCAAGTTTGTGGGGTCGCCACCCTTGTCCCACGGCCGCCATCTTCAAAATAGCGGTTGAAATGGTTTTTACGATATATCTCTTAAACTATTTATCTGATAATAAAACAATGTTAACATTATTTGTTGCAAATTAAATTCTCTACAACTTAGGTTCAGTAACTTTTTGTCGTAGAACTATAAATAATTGTGATTCTAATTGCCCGTATTTGACAGTTTACGTGACATTTTAATATTATCGTGTAATACTTTATTGGACGGATAAGTTTTAACCAAGCATTGAAAAATCGGCCCTTATTGCACTTAAATATAACAAAACAATAAATACAAACACTTAAATATAACTAACACTAAGTACAATTGGCGGTCTTATCGCTTAGAGCGATTTCTTCCAGACAACCTTTAGTACAATAGAGGAATAAATATAATTTAAAGAAGCATATAGGTAGTTTTAACTTTATTAACTACGTACTTTTTTAAAACTCTATATTACATTACATAAATAAATAATGGAACAAACAAAATAATCCATACTAATATTATAAATGCGAAAGTAACTCTGTCTGTCTGTCTGTTACGACTCAATCACGCCTAAACTACTGAACCAATTTTCATGAAATTTGGTATGGAGATATTTTGATACCCGAGAAAGGACATAGGCTACTTTTTATCCCGGGAAAATGACGCAATCCCGGAAATCCCACGGGAACGGGAACTATGCGGGTTTTTCTTTGACGGCGCGGGCGAAGCCGCGGGCGGAAACCTAGTATCTAATAAACTAATGAACCTATTATCATTTTTTTTAATTCCATAAAATATTAATCCCCGTACGCTTCATAAAAAGTTTCATCACAATAGGATGTACCGTTTAAGAGATATACACCTATACAGACATTGGTTTTATTTAACCTTACTTTTACGAGAAGTTATTTATTTATAGATATACTACAGCAGCCTGTTAGTAACAGAATTGTTTACATATCTCACTTATCTTAATCATCTGTTTTCATTTAGTATAGTTTAATAAATGGACATGAAATCTGTTCATACTTGCTGCTATAAGAAATATAATATTATGTATATATAGATAAAGTTAAAAAAAACACGCTTTAATAAAATTTTACATTATTGTATTGGAACCGATCCTTGATGAATTTTGAATTAATAATCGAGTCTAAAGAAGCCGGTGTCTTACAACTTTAAAACATACCTACAGGTGAAGCTAATAAAAACGTGTTGAAAATATACACACACACTTCGTCTAATAAAAATATAATTATAAACTATACTAGCTGTGCTCCGCGGTTTCACCCGTATTGCTCCGCTCCTGTTGGTCTTAGCGTGATGATATATAGCCTATAGCCTTCCTCGATAAATGGGCTATCTAACACCGAAAGAATTTTTCAAATCGGACAAGTAGTTCCTGAGATTAGCGCGTTCAAACAAACAAACAAACTCTTCAGCTTTATAATATTATAAGTATAGATTACACTCACAAATAACGTGGCATTCTATTCCTAAAATAATTTTTAAAATTCGGTTTAGTAGATCTAGCGATAACTCCCTATACAAAAATCACAATCTCTTAGCTTAGAAGTTGTACGTATACACGTTTACGCTACGTGTTATTAGGGTTAAAGGTTCGAATATAAGTAAAGGCAAAAATCGTTAGATAATTAATATAATATATATAATTTAATGTTTTTCTTCTGTTATTGTTCAAAATGATTATGAAAATTAATAACTAGTAGGATTATGAAATTTTAGGTTAAGCCGGAAAAAAATATACCTGGTAATATGGTTGCACAAAATTAACTGTAAAATTTTCAGCCGTAATGAAGAAAAAACTTTTCAATATATTTATAAAGACTCTTTATTTCTAATAAGCATTGTTATCCTTAAAAACCGATTATAATCTTAGACTTCTAGCTTACGTAAAACTATAATTTTAAGTTTAATTTAAGTAAATAAGTACCTAATCTACGATAATATATAATAATGTAAGACTACATTTAATTCGATTTTTTTGTGCAAAAAAATAATATACTTATTTCTCTCAATTGACAACCCTAACGCAGCCATAACATAAGTTATCAATATTTTAAAAGTTCCTGCTATTTATCTCTATGTCGAGATGAACTTGAATTTAAGTCAACGTTACGTCGCCCGAGTGACGACTAACGGATAAAATTATTTAAAAGGTCAAGCGTGTGTCGGGTCATAGATTACATTAAAAAAACAATTTTACTTGGTAAAGAAAAAAAACGTGATGATGCTCTTTATCTCTCTATAGTCCAAAATAGCGACATAGATATAGACTAGCGGTCCGCCCCGGCTTCGCCCGTGGTACATATGAAAAATAGATGTTGGCCGATTCTCAGACTTACCCGATATGCACAGAAAATTTCATGAGAATCGGTCCACCCGTTTCGGAGGAGTATGCAGACTAACATTGTGACACGAGAATTTTATATATAAGATATATAGCGACTCATTATAATATAAGTATAAGAGACATGAGTATTTTATTTTACATAAATCTTATAAATATAGTCAGTCTATATGCTACAGTCAAAACCCTTAACCAGTAAAAAACCTTATTGACCGGTAAAATTAGTCAATAAGGTTATTGACTGGTTAAGGGTTTTGACTGTAACATATATAAAGAGTTAAACGATGTAGGTACAAAATACTCTAAATTATACAAGTTTTCTGTAAAAATTTACTCATCATTAAGATAATTTTACGTAGGTAGGTACTTTAAATTGTATTGTAAACTAGCGGTCCGCCCCGGCTTCGCCCGTGGTACATATTTACGTTTTATCTACATAAGAACGATCCTCGTACTTCAAGGAATATAATAAAAAAAGAATTATCGAAATCGGTTCAGTCGTTCACACGTGATGCCGTGACAACGCGAAACGGGTTTCTTTTTATAGCATACATACATATTATATAGATTCAAGACAAGAGTGAACAGGTAACTTCTAAGGAAGCGCGCACCTTAGACCACATTTTGCGTTTACCAGCAGGAGAGATCGTAGTCAAGCGCTACCTTAGTCTTCATAAAAACAGTATGAATATGTGTTGATATGAATATCATGAAAAAATAAATCGCAACAATTTTCCTACGGTTTATGGCCGCTGTACACGGGTAGAGTAGAAGTAGAGTAAACGGTAGAGTAGAGTGGTAGAGTACTAACTATCCTACGTATGTAGACACCATTGGTAGAGTAGAGTATGAAAATTTCTACTAAAACTGGTAGAGTACTGAGAACTGCTAGAGTAGTATATTCACTCTGCCCGTGTACAGCACCCATAGTATTCGAAACCTATAAACACTACAAAATATAATCAGCATCATCACAGGCTTTCAGGGTCTAGAGGCTATTTTTAAATAAATATATTCTAATCAGTATGGCTTGACACAATTAGTTAATTAGATATTGTATGGATTTCTGATAAAAATGATAACATAAATTGTTAAGCGTAGCTAGTTCATTCTTTATTTTTGTGATTCGATAAAATATTTCTGTTTTTCTTTTATTTAATTCAAAATGATATAATATGTCATCTTCATAAATCTAAATAACGGATAAAGATGATAATTATGTATGTGTGTTTAGATTCCGTCAGTTGTTCAGCCATGCAAACAGACAGACAGCATTTTAATAAAGCATCATTTCTCAAACACGCTTTTATTAGCTTCACCTGTATGTTTGTATGTAACCGACTCTTTTAGACTCGATTTCGTCTCACTTTAAACGGACAGATTTAATTCAAACTTTATACACTTATCAAGGATCGGTGACAATACAATAATTTAATGAGTTTGAGCTTGTTTTTTTTTATCTATCGCAAAATAATCTCTATCTCTACATAATGTTTTGCTTTGATAAAAATCTCATGATTTCTTATCGTATTTTCTCTTAAGTTTATCATTTTATCGAGCAAGTCACAATAATTTTGGTATTAGATTTTATATAAGCAGGTGATCAATATTAAATAATACTTGAGATTACATGATATAATAAAGATAATTGTAATACTCAAATTTGTCGTCGTTGTTGCGACATAGATAATTTATTTTGTAACTAATTATTTTTTAACTTTTTTAACTTTTTATTTTGTAATCTAACCTAAGTATGTATTGTAATACATACTTAGGTTATATTTTAACGGTTGACACAATAATTAGTTTTTTAACAATAGAACTAAAAACCGCCTAGAAATTGTCAGAACTAAAGAAAATTTAAATGGGATCACATGGCAGAAACTAACTTTCAAATAAAAAATAAAAAATGTCAATGTGCACCCAATATTGCCTTTTTCGCTGTCATCTTCAGTTTCTAAGGACAAGTGCACAGACCACAACCGTATCTTCGAAAACCATGTTGATAAATGCGGAAAATTTTAAAGAAAAAGTTGCGTTGCTGTCGCTTTCGTGTGCGCATCGTTCAAAACTTTGCGAGGAGACAGCTACAGAGACAAAATAGATGCCGGGCAACTAAGTTGCTTTTTGCGCGCTAGCCCTTAATCAATATCAGTAAACTAATTTATTAATGTCACCGTTTACTACATTTACTATGACACAAAAACGTCAAAATTATCAATTCTATTTCAAATAACTCATCCTTATTTGTTTTGATAACTCATTGAGGAAAATTATCAACAACAATATTATTGTTATTATACTTAGTGGAGATTCTTCGTGTCGAAGGGATGGAAAGCTTTGGGATGATAATATATTCATACTAATTTATTTTTAATTAGTATTCAAAAAATCCCTTTACTTTTATTTATTGATTAGGGCCCTGCCTGCTTTCGGGATTGGTGAAACTTAGTGTTTTTAAAAAAAAACTTTAACAAAAATTATTTAACTGCTTTTTTGATGCACAAAAATAAACAATTTTCGCATTAGAACTGTCGTCGGATCTACCTATATAACTATATCTAATAAGAATATATAAATTACACTCATATTGCCCTTTGTCAACTAATTTATTATTTAGTCTATTAACACTGAAATAAAAACACGTGTTCATAAAATTTGTCCAATTATATTGTTCTGCGAAGTTTTGTAAACAAAAACAAGGGGCAAAGAACGGATATCGGGAATAGGTGAATAAACAAGATAAATAGGTCCAAAAATAGACGCAAATAGAGAAAATGCGCAATATGTAAACGTGACAACATGATTCAATCGTGTTTTTTTCCTCTAAAAAGAAGCAAATTGAAAAAATCGCTATAACAAAAAGTATATAATACAAGTGATAATTTAATTTAATTTGTTCCTACAAAGATAATTATTAATTTTGATAATGTGACAACGCTCTGGCTTTGAAAACGTAATTAGGAACTTTTAGAAACGTAAATATTTCGCTTTAACTTCGTCAAAAATCATTAATTTCTAGTGCTTCTCTTTAGGGCAGTCTGGAAAGTTTAAAATACAATAAGTTTATATACTATTCTTCATGTTTTAAAACGTAACGGGCCTTTCTTTTAAGAGGAGGCTCCCTAAATTTTATGTGAATTTGCATTAATATTCTGAAACAGTCACACATACAATCAAAATGGAACTTTAGTATATGATTTATTGGGTCTTTTTCTTTCCATGTACAAGACAGTTACGTAATTGTAACATTTTCGCTCGATTCATTTTTTATTAAAAAATTATGCCTTTTTTAAGGATTATTACATTTTTTTAAAGATTTACTTGGACTTTATGTCTAAAATAAATGTTAACAGTAAGAAAATATAGTTTACTATCCAATCCCAAGATATTTTTTCTCTAGATCAATTATTACTTTAGTTATAAACGAAATAAGAATTGAGACTTACGAGATTTAGTTTCGAGCTCGAACGCGATCAAAGAGCGCACGCGATATTCAACTTTATTACGGCTGTGTTAGCGTCTAGCACCGTAGCGGTCTAACCGGTCTCTCAGTGCCAGAAATTATGTTAGGGAGCCTCCTCTTAATACGTATCCCTCCACGTATCACTTGGCTACATATATCGTGGTTCCCGTATCACAATGCGGATTTGTCGAATGTGTGTTTCATCGCGATACGTGCAGTGGAACGCGGGCGAGACGTTAGATTATGTAATTTTTATATTGTGTAGGTATTTCATACTATGTTCAATGTTGTCTAGGGAAATTATAAAAATCTTATCTTTAATAACACAATTAATTATCAATAATCACATTTGATCGATGGACTACTGTAATTCGGCTTATACGATGATAATTTGATGCAAAGAAACTGACGAAAACTCAGATATTACCCATAAAATAATTGCTTAAACTCAAAAGTAAAATATTTGTGCGTTTCTAAAATGCGTATGATTGCTATTTTTTACATTTAATTTATCAAGCCTAAACGAATTTTGATTAATGGATTATCATTTATTTTTTATTATTTTCATCATAATATAGAAGCAATTTTCATATAAGATTGTGATTTTTATAACGTTTATTATCAACTAGTCATCAAATGTGCCAAAAAAGAACACAAAAAATAAACATAATATGTCGGTCCTTAAAGATAACATCTAGATCGAATCAGTTTTTTTATAAAGTCTAAACTACGTACGAAACTCCTCTAACTAAAATAATAATAAGAAAATGAGTAAAAAATCTAAGAAAAAGCTAAAACTACAATCATATTTACCTAATTACTGCTATCTGAACTCAGGTGATCCTTAACTTAGATTACTCAAAATTAAAAACTAACTGAAAAAAAAATGTGTGCGTGTAAACTAGTGTACACACGTAAGAAGTGAAACTTCTTTATGACCTTATTTTTCAAAAAATAATTTACTATGTGCAACTTTACAGAAATACGTCGAATCACGCGTGGTAGGGATAAGAAAAAGATGGCGCGTAACGGAAAAATGTCACACGTAACGAAAAAATGTTACACTAAATTTTTTTCCAACCCCGATAAAGAAGTTTCACTTCAAAAATAAGCTGCAGCATAAAGCTACAAAACAAATAAATAACTATTTGATAAATATATGAGAAACAATTAGTCCGGTGCATGCGTACTTTGTGACCTAAAAATTTGTAACATATTTAGGTTACAAAATAAATAATATCGTCGTATCTTCATCGAAAAAGCGAAAAGCGCTAATTGTTTATATTATTATCGTCTTCGTTAAATTGATTTATAATTGAATTGTTTTTATTTATTCTTGATAAAATAATTTCAATTTAGGAAACCGTGGAAATATATTTTGTTCCATAATAACTTAGTTTTAATGAGAATCTGGAAATTGCTTTTTGTTAAAATTACATTATGCTGAAACACAAATTAAATTTCTCCCAAAATGTGACTTAGAAATAAACGTTTTATTATGGCTCAGAAATTTAATATCAACCGGTATAAGATTAAAAAAAAATCATATTATTTGCTGAATCTCAGCGTTCTTATTCGCCAATTAATCGAGTAATGAGTAGCCTATGTGATCACATTTCATAAGTCTGTTCAGCTGTTTTTGCTTATAAAATCGTTTCATCCATCTCTATTCACGTTTATAACATTAAGGGCCCTTAATAGGTGAAAACGGCAAAATAGACTGTTATCTATGAGCTATAATTTGAAAATATTGAAGTTTTTTCGCACTGAAATTTCTAATATGTATCACAGAACGTATGTGTGATGGGATGACTGTTTCCAAAACACGATTGGAAAAATTTTGCTCGATAAAAAAAATCCTCTAAAATATCATATAAATGCTCATTACAACCGTATTTTACGATAATAGTTCGTATAAAATCACAAATATATAGGTATTTACCTTCTCGATTTCGTGACTGTTTTAGATTTAAAAATACTAAATATTTTCATTCACTTTTTGATAAAAATGTGAATGGCGCTTACGATTTTTAGTTTCGAGCACGTTGATTCCATACTAAACGCGGACCCCCTCACCCCTCACTTCAGGCGCGAATAGCTGAATTTTCGCTGACCGCCTAACCCCTCTTAATAGAAAGTCAGAAGAAATATTTTTTTTTTCTTCAAACTTAAACTTTATAAAGCATTTGAATGACATAACACTTAAAATAAAGTAGGAATACAGTCAAGAATTTAAGCCCATAATATAACGAAAACTTCAGAGACTAATTACATCGTATTTTAAATTTAAAATATCTATAGCAATTTAAAACATATTTTATATCTTAATTGATGAAAACACTTCCCTTGTACGTGGAAGAATTAGTGTCACATTTATCAAGACCTAATTATCATCTTAATTACATTAAATGATTGCAATCGAATTATCTGATTAATGTAATAAGTATAATTAAAATTAATACTTTGAATGTTTTATCATTTAAGCATACAGGGGTTCAGAACTCCTGTAGGGTTTGCTTTAAGCTAAGTCAGTGATAAAACTGATGTTTCAAAAATAATAAACATATTATAATATATATTCAGTTATTGAACTATTGCCTTGCTACTGAGTTTAATAAATTTGGTACATGAGCTTTTTCGTTATTGACTAAAAAGCTTTGTACTTTGTACACAATAACTCACTAATCTTTTACAATTTTCACCAAATCTAAGCAAAAACAATTGGCCAAAATTATTAATTGTAGGCTCTAGAGGGTGAGAATTCTATCTCAATCATGTTCTAGTGTGTATTTCTGAGTCAACAAATTTATAGATACTCAATTCTTGTAGGTAATCTTAAAGCTTTGCTGAGCTTAGACAAGTTGCACAGTAGGTACCTAATATATTCATTTAAACTTATCTACTAATTTACTCACTAAAACCCTTTCTACACCCTAAAATTTCTTTCCACCAATGGATAACCTTGGCCAACAATGGACCAATCATGTCAAATTAGGGCACGCTTGTTTTCTATTGTCCCCGAATTAGGTCATTTTTTGGGTCATTGCGAAACAAAGAGATACTTATCGTAGCACCTTTGACATGCCATGCTATAATATACAATCATATTATTTGCTCGGAGGTACCCATGGTACTTATCAGCCGATAATGGAAATTGGGTTACATTGATTGCGAATCATTGGCAATTAATATCGCATGTTTATTATTGATCTGGCTGATAATTAATTAACTGTATTTAATAGTATCTACTGATTTGTTAATTGGCTTTTTATCACTACATAGTATAAAACAAAGTCGCTTTCTCTGTCCCTATGTCCCTATGTATGCTTAAATCTTTAAAACTACGCAACGGATTTTGATGCGGTTTTTTTAAATAGATAGAGTGATTCAAGAGGAAGGTTTTAGTATATAATTTATTATGTTTTAGACAAAGCGGGCGAAGCCGCAGACGGAAAGCTAGTTTAATTATAAATCTATTCTGAACCCTTAGTACGACTCGCACTTGACCATTTAATTTATGGGAGCAAACGATCAAATGCGTCATCAATTATATTAATGATAAACATATCAAACTTAATATTATATTTTGTTGCAAAATAGAGTCAGTATAAAAAATAAATAAATAAATAACTTTAATATGATCACAAATACTAATAATATTTTTTTTATAATTACATGAACAAAATATATAATAAACAATTTGTACAGTACGTACTTAACATTTTTTTAAAATAGTTTATAACGTAATTTATGGACGCCCCTAACTATAAATATTATACAAATAACTAATTTATTCATATAATTTATATTTTCTTTGTATTTACAGAAAATCGCAATCATCAGCATTGTTCTGCTGATTTGCATATCGAGCCTCATCCGGGAATCGAACGCCATGCCTCCGTGGTTGTCTAAAAACAGCGGTGTCTTCACTGCGTCAGCGGAATGTCACACCGATGTTAGTATTTTTTTATAAATACATATATAATATTACAATAATATACTAGCTGTGCCCCGCGGTTTTACCCGTATTTCTCCGCTCCTGTTGGTCTTAGCGTGATGATATTATGTAGTCTATAACCTTCCTCGATAAATGGGCTACCTATCTAACACCGAAATTATTTTTCAAATCGGACCAGTAGTTCCTGAGATTAGCGCGTTCAAACAAGCAAACTCTTCAGCTTTATAATATTACAAGTATAGATAGTAATAGTCGGATTAGGAAACACATTATGAAAGCTCCGATCGATAGTATTGCATCGACAATGAAAGTAGGTCCGATTTCAAAACTTCTTTCGGTGTTAGATAGCCCATTTATCGAGGAAGGCTATAGGCTATATATCATTATGCTAAGACCAACAGGAACAGAGCCACGCGGGTGCAGCTAGTATAATAATAAACTATATAGGTACTAAATACTCAACCGGATCCGCCCAGTCAGACAGAGGATAAAAAAGTAAAAACCTTTCTCGTCTCAGAATACCATGACCATTATTTTTTCAGTAATTAATTGGAAATAATTAAAAACTGTGTAAACATGAAATTAATTTTTAAGTTAAAACAAAGAAGTAAGTTAAAAATTTTGAAATTAAATTTTTTTAACGCTGCAGAGTGTGGGAAACGCCGGAAAAATAATATAATAATAAATCGCGTTTAAAATCCGTTAAAAATCTTGAATTTCTAAATGTATAATACTCGCGTAAAATCAAACACTAGAAAATACTAAGTTAAAAATTGTTTGTAAAATTAAATTTTCTGCCTTATCTTAATTTATATGTTAAATGCCATTCTAGAAGAAGCCTATTTTCATCGAACAAAATATTTGCCTAACGCATATACATAAAAACGATAAGTCTGTTTGATTGACAATATAACGATAGACACAATTGGACCACATTGTCAAAACACTGACATTGACCCCCTGGCTTACTTGATTAATTGGACTGATAATTATCTTTTTATCAGAAAATATATAACGTTTAATATTATCATTTTTATTGGGTTACTACGGCGTTCCTTCGTTTTTATTTGTGGTATTTCTATCTTATTTTCGATAGATTTTATTGTGTATGGATTATAAAGGATTTAATATAATAAATTATGTTCATTTTTTATATGGTTTTATCTTTGTCATAATTATTATCATAATATTTTAAATCTGTCTTATCCACGTGACTGATAAGTTTTGATTGGTGAATGTGATGGCATGATTGCATGGTTTTTAATTTATTTTTAGACTTTTCACGATTTGAGATTATCTAATAATAATTTATCGAAGTTTATATACCATCAGCGGCAGAACTTTGATAGTTAAACAATCTTAATTTTCATTGGTAAATGTAATGAATTTACTCTTTTCTTTCTTACTCCTTTGTTCTCTTCGGAGTAATTATTAATAATAAATAGAACTCGAATAAATGTGTTTTCTTTCTTTCATAATATTTATATACTTAGTAAAAATCTACGCTAAGTGCGTACGTGCGTTTAAACATATTGTATAGAACAGAGATACGATACTACATAATAAAGCTCTATCATATCTCTATAATTTAATTATAATTAAAATTTATAATATGCTTCTTTTTTCGTATATCACAAAGGAAATAAACTTAACTATATTTTTTTATTCCACCATTCCATAGATTTTTATCTTTCATAGATTAAAAATTGGTAGGTAGGTACCTATTTATTTACTTTTTTTATTACACTTTATTATGCTGCCAAAATACCTAACCAAACCAGATAAAACTACATACTGTAGTTTCTCTAAACATACTACCTACCTACATATTAATAAATCTAATATAATTTAACAATTATTTTCTTTACAGGACGAGCTGCTAGACCTCTGCCAGAGATGTGCCAAATTAACAAAATCACGGCTCGCCTACCCGGCATGTTGTTCCACGGACCTTCAGGCCAGAAAATGGTGCTCAGACTATGTGTACTTTGGCCGGGGACAATATGACTTCTATCTAATTTAGAAGTATTTACGTACGTTAAAGGAAAATCTAATTGGCCCCATAGTATTAAAGAAATTATGATGCTCATTCTGCTAAAAGTAAGCAGTGTTTAAAGTGATTGACGTTTTTTTTTGTAAGAAATTTCTTAGAGAGGCTTTTTTGAATACGTATATGGTTTTATTGTCCGAAATACTTGCGCTGAACTAAATGTTTTGTGTTTTTGAAGCTCATACATGTGAAATATCGTAAAGAATGTATTTATCAAAAGTTCATGAGAATTATATTTTTCTATATTAGCAACAGTAGCTGAAGTGGCAACTCTATAATAGTAAAAATTTGAACCCGCATCCTTTCGCGCCAAACCGGGGCGGATGCTGATGGATTTTTTTCTATTCTTTATAAATTTATATGAATAAAGCATTTGAATGCCGTAAAACCAAAAATATAAAATTCAACTCTATAATAGTTTAATTAATACATGGATAGTATCTCAAAGATACATTTGGATTATAACGATAAATTGTACAAGCTCAAATATACCTTAAACCAACGAGATAAAGCCCAATTTGGCACTAAACTTTGAATAGTGTTTTAATAGAATTCGCTAAAAATATTTTTATTATCGTTAACACCTAATAAAGTGTGTAATTGACTTATCTATACAATAATATCTAAATATCTACTAGAGATATACTTATCCGGATTTAATCGGTTTAACAAGAAATAATTGGCTAGTTAGGCCTATTTGTCAGAAATTTCTATTCGCAATGTTCTAAAAAAACTCTGAAATAAGTATTTTTGAGACAAACTACCAACAACCTATGTTTCATAAAATGTATGTCTGTTTATAATACCTATTGTAGTTGATTGTTTCCATACTTTTAAATCTCAACTGACAGTTGTTAAATACGTATATTTCAATATTTATTATTTAAAACAAGATGGCTACCCAATTTTTTCGAAATTAAGTTATGAGTTTCATTATTAATTACAATATTCTAAAAATAATCACAGAAAACTATCAAAATATATAGTTTTTTCGTATGGAATGCCATTTATCATGATAAGAAAAGTCGTGATTTGCAAAATAATTACCTAGGCAACTAATTGTATTTTTTCCACATTCTTTTTATTTATATTTTATGCCAATATCTAGAGATGATAAAAAAACTATTAAGCAAATGACATAATTATCTAATCTTATTCAAAATAAGCGAACATTATGAAATTCGATTGAACAAATTGTATTATTTTTATGTAACATTTTAAAATTTGTAAGTAATTACATATTATAATGAGATTTATTAAAAAATATATTTAATTATAAAAAAATGTATATCCTTCGAATAATTCTAGATTAAAATATATTATTTTAATTTAATGACATATTACCTACTTTTGCCAAATGTATATTAATGTATGACAAATTTTAGATTTAATTTCAAAGTATGGCTGTGATAATATAGGTTATGTACATAGATATTAAGGAAAACAATAAATACGTTTTTTATATATACTGTTGTTTTATTATTAATTATTAAACCTCTATTATCTATGAAAAGGAGATGGAAGTAATAAATACATATTTTACTGATCTTTTACTGATAAATTTATTTTATAGAATGTTCTGCCTTAAGGGTTAAGAAAATAGCCTCTTATGACCTATTTTAAGATATATCTATAGGCAAAAATTCATAAAAATCGGTCAAGCCGTTTCAGAGGAGTTGTATTACAAACACAATCGGGATTTTTATACTTATGAATACTGATAGGTATAAAAGGCATGAAAATCAAGGAATAAAAAAAAAACACAAATAAAAAATCCATAAATTTTATTAACACTAATATTATAACAAGTATTATGTACAAAATTTCTAATTGTATCTAGTGTTGTTTACAATGTGAAATAAATACATCAATAATCCAATAAAAACGAATTGAAAAAGATAAAAAGATTGAAAAATATTCGATCTTTCAATCCTTTTTAATTCATACATTAATTTATATTATCTACTTATAAGTAAATACGACTTACAAAATACAACAAAATAATTAGAAAGGCTTCTTCAAAGTAGTTATCCAAAGCCTTTTTATTGTTATAAAA
>CAJQZM010036778.1:23761-39539 GCA_907164665.1 Colias nastes
CTTAAGATACTGTAATATAAAATATTACAGTATCTTAAGATAAATCTTCACCGTGTGTGACGCGCTTAACACTACTAACACTTGTGTTATATATACTTTTTAGTGAGTATATTTTGTATGCACTTTTTTGGATTTAAAACAGGATTTATTATGAAAATTGATGTATAAATGGCGAGATTTTTAGAAATTTTTAGGCCATTTCGGACCTTCAATAGTTTTAAAGATATTATTTAATATTTAAGATAATAACGACAAATTATCAAAACTTGTCGAGCCTTTTTCGAGTTTGATCTAATAAATATAACAGTATACTAATTATGTCCATATTATACGACGTTTTTTAGTAATAAATTATGTTTTAAATCAGGTTTAAAGTATATTTTACAAAATACACTCACAATTTAAAAAAAAAATGTTATTTTATAACACATTCAATTGAGTTATTTTACTTATAAGTACACTGTTAGTTAAATATAATTTAGTTCAACAAAATATTATTTGTTTGAACTATTTTAGATTATTAACAGTAACGTATAGATACTGATGTATTTATTTTAGTCACATTATATTATGCTAAAAACAATACAAACATTTTTAATTTAAAAGAAGACTGTTAAACCGATAAATAATAAATCAAGTCATAAAATAATTCGATGTTTATCAATTAGTTTAACAATTTGAAGATTTAATAACCAACTTTAAAAATGAGGTACTATCGTCTCTTTCAAAAAATACGCCATTTTGAGATTTTTTTCGGGTCATTTAGGTTCTAGCATAGATATAATGCGACTAAATGAAAAATACACAGAATCTTAACAATTTTACTTATTATATAGGTATTACAGTTCGATTACAATAATTTACAATAATTGGGTGGATAACGATTAAAAAATCCCGCTTGGACGGAAATAGTGATCTAAAATAGTGGTTCATTTAAATTTGTATTGCGACCTCTTTAAATTACCTGAAGGTAAGAATTCTCATTATTATTAATTTATTTATTTCAGTGATGTACTAATTCAGTCATTAAAATAATTATTATGATAAATTTTAATGAGGAATTAATCATTTGTAGAATTAATATTAAAGGTTTTCTGATAGTTTTAAGGTTATTTATGAAGGTCGTGATACATTATAAAATAACTTTTGGGGACTGAAAAGCAAAAAAATATTTTTTTAAGTGATCGAATATAATATAAAAAAAAAATCTGTGAATATTTCTTTACACAAAGAAATGATGCAGATGTATGATGCAATCGAATCCAGAAATTATGTATTATTTTATTGGGCATATTTTTTATACTTTCGCTTTGCAGTCTCCATTACTAAGTGAAGGAACTTAAATTATTAAAGGTATGACGAAATCATGTTACAAAAATAAACGCAATGAAAATAAATAATTATCTAATTTCGTGTTTTATCCTAATTTATTCGCAGAGTATTTTATGAAAACTACGTTTATTTACACTTTGTCTACAGTAGTTTAATGTACATACATTTGGGGTTGATTATCTTTGGTTTGCGAACCGTTGGTCAATTCTTAGGTTATGCTTTACGAAATATTACTTTGTAATAACAATACGAAGTTTTAAAATTCATTACTTCGATACAATTTTTATTTAAATATAAAGATTCCATGTTACAGATTAATAATTACAAAGAATTACAACAAAAAATTACAAAAAATGAAAAAAAAAATTGCCAAAAATTTTTATTTTAAAAAATAACAAAAAATCAAAGCATATCATCATCGGGGTTCTGTTTCTCGTATATTTCCTGCATTTTCTGTTGATCTTTAACCTTTTTCATTTGCGCGTAGATGGAGGCGGCTTTGTAGTTGATCGGCCCATAGTCTTTCATGTCGGCGTCGGCGTATATAAATTGGTCTTCGGGCCTGAAAGGCTGGAGAAAATAACAATTAATTAGTTTATAAAGAAACAATAAATATATCAAAAGATTTATAACAATTTGGACTACTCCAATTTTCTTCAGAAAGCGTTATTTCAATTTATATAAATTAACGGATTGAAAATTTTTCAAAAAAGGGAAAAAATATTTCATAAGTTTAACCGATGTATATACTTTATGAATAACACACAACGCATATTATATAGTATACCTTAACATAATGTATAATGTATGAAGTATACCTAATAGTTTTCTTTAATAATAACAATTGTAGTTTGTCCGTAAATAATATGTCTTAAGATAAAAACATAGTGTTAAATAAATTTAAAAGTTATAGCAATTAAATACGATAAAAAATATTTTCTCACTAGAGCCACGCATGTTAATTACATTAAAAACAATAAAATAAATAAATGTCATATAAAATTATTTTTAAAATTTACCTCGATTATACAGGATGTACCACATGTTGGTATAACTAAGCTCAAAGGAGGTTATAGTTTTGCATACGCTGAGTACGTAAAAAATACTTATAAAATTCCAGACGCAATTTTTTTCAAATAGATGAATTCTTAAAACTCTATGTGTACAACCCTAACAAGCAACCCGCCCAACTTTGCTACCAGCACGTTAACTATCGTTTAAGATTATGTTTTCATAGACAAAATGCTCACATTAGCGAAGCGGTATATGCCGGCTGCGCGAAGCTAGAGATGAAAACATGGATTTTCAGGAAAAATTTAGCAAAAACTTTTTGATGTAATTTTGTTGTTTAAGTATTTTTTAAGTGATCAGTGTATGCAAAACTACAAGTCCCTTCGCGCTTAGTATACCAATAGTGGGATACCCTGTATATATAAGATATGTAAGAAAAATTCCAAAAAAGTATACGTTAGTATAGAAATAGCATATTATTATTTAAGCTGAATAAAAGCGAGAATGATGAAAAAATTACCTTTTTTAATAAATGTACGTGTCACTCTTAGCTAAGCGGCCCTAGAAAAGAAAATAAAACGTCACAACACATAAACCATGCCTTTTTGATATTTTTAAAGAAATGCAGTGTATTTAAATTAAAAGATGAGATTTTTTGTTAATTTATGCTACGCGGCTCTAGTGGTTTTTTTTATTAAGTCCAAAAAAGAAAAAATTATTACGTTTATTTTTTATACATTGGAAATTTTTGTAAACGATTCATTAAAATATGATTAATCGTGAATGTGCTGTTATCTCGCTTGCTCATTAGTGAAAAATACAATGTTATCTTGCTCTTACACTAGCGTACGCTGTTCATTTATTTCTACATCCTTTACTTTTTGTATAATCTTATGAATCAAGATTATTTATTGAATTATGACTATTCAGAATGTTTTGTTCTTAATATCTAGTGCGCAAATTATAATTGAAAACAAAACTTATATATACAAATTATAATTGAAATAAAATTATTGAAAACAAAACTTTATAAAAATTACTAAATACTTACGACTTCACAAGTTGAAAAAAGTGGTCAAAATGATACAATACTTAGTTAACTTAATTTAATAAATTAAGGGCTGATTTTTCAATCCTTGGATAAAACTTATTCGTCGAATAATGTATAAAACTACCATTTTAAAAACGTATTCTAATTGCCCGTATTTGACAGTTTACGTGACATTTTAATATTATCGTGTAATACTTTATTGGACGGATAAGTTTTATCCAAGCATTGAAAAATCGGCCCTAAAACAAAAACACATACAAAAAATGTTAGTAAACTCACCTTAAACATCTATCTCGTTAAACTTAAGGGTCGCGTATTCGGTTCTCGGCTGCGGCTTCCTACTACTCCCCACACTACACTTACTACTTTCCTTACTACCCTCACTACCTATAGTGTACGTATCGTACAAATGCCTATTAGAATTGACTGTATTTTTAAATTTTAAATTATGATTACCTAGCGCTAAATCTGCGTACACTAACTTCTTATTCTTAGGCTTATCCTCTCTAAGGTTCGTGTTATATTCTGTTTCTATGTGTCGAGACGAATTTGATATGTAATTCCCTTTTAATAAATGCAAGTACGATTTACGTTCGGAATCGTTAAAATCCGGTTCGGGGTAATCCGGTTTTTCGTAATTATCGTAAACGCCTACGCAGGACAATTTTTCCCGAAGACTTTCTGACTTTTTTAAGTGATTTAGTTTTTGGTTGTTCTTCTCTCTAGTTCTGTTTAATGTTTTAGTATAATATTGTGTGTCTGTCGGTTGGTATATCATCGGGCCTATAGTGTTGTTGTAAGATCTTTCCTGGTCTACTGGAATACGCTTGTCTACTCTAATTGGTTGGAAATAACAAAAACTGTGATGTTTCTGAAGCGGTATTTGGAAGTTTTTCTTGTTTTTCCCTTTGCTAATGTTCGGGAAGTGATTCCGTTTTTGTAGATATTGGTGGTTAGTGTTCTGAAAGGGAAATTTGTATGTTAGTCACAATACACACACGGAATGATGTTACAATGAGTGATGCTATACCTGTTCTACTTCACTACTATTTACGCTACTTGACACTGAACTACTGCGTTTTAATGTTCTCTTTGGCACGGGTTTCTCTGTTAGTTTTGGTATTTGTAAAGTTTTTGGTGCGATCACTTGTTTTTTTGGTACTTTGTTCATGTTTTGGTCGTTCAATTGGTTCACGACGGATTTCACTAATGATGTTGACGGTAATGTTGTCAATGTTCTTTTTGGTGTAGCTCCAACTATGTTTGGTTTGGTCAAGTCCAATGCATTGTTTGTTTTATCATCTTCATCTGACGTTTCACCTTTATCGAAATCTATTTTCCTTAGTGGATTAAATTTAGATATATTTTCTTCAGATTTCGTGCTTCTCATGGGAGCGTCTATAGTATCTATTGATCGTAATGAAGTCGTATTTATCAAAGGCATTGATAAATTAACATAAACATGATCTGTTTTCAAAGGAGATGATAATGGAGTTATTTTAGTTCTAGGAGCAGGTACTGGTCTATTCAAAGATGTTACAGATGCACTTATGCCCTTCTCTTGGTCTATACTTTCTTCGTACACTTGAATAGAGTCTGTGAGATTCTCAAATTTTTCCACACCACTTATATCTGACTTAAATTGGAGTAAGGACGGATAGTTTTCATAAATATTATCTTCAGAATCTATTTTATCTTCGTTATCACTTTTATTATTATTAATTTCATTGAAATTTTCCCCATATTCTGTATTAGGATAGAATCTCTCTATATTCCGTTTTCTAACAATTCTCATAGATTGGAACTTTGGTTTCGTTTTAATATTTCTCGTGTTTAAAGAACTGAATTTTCTTGTATCTGATTCATTGGCTTCTTCGTCTATAGTTGGAAATTGTTTTAAATACGAGTTTGGCATTGGAGGTAAATATGGATTGACCAGTACAGTTTGTTGTAAAGGAAATAATTGCTGTATCGGCGATAATACTGGTATTCCATATGTAGAAAAACTTGAATTTGTAGTTTGATAATTTCCAGTATTTTGTACAAAGGGTGGACAAACAACCCTTGGTGCAAACGAAGGGTTGGTTTTCAATTGTTTTTGTAATGTTTCAACGCTCGTGCCTTTTTTTGGTTCGATAACTCTAGGCTGTATAGCTTGTACTGGCTAAGCAAAATGACATGAAAAGAAAAATGCAAATTAATATTTCAAGCGAACACAAGGTTAAACAAAATTAAATCATGCTAGGTTAAAGGTATTATGGAAAGGTATAAGAAAGAACTTTATTTTTTTTTGATTGACATACATTAATTAATTTACTTTATGATTGATTATAATTGTATATTAGTCTACCTTTTCACAAAATAAAAAGATCTTTCTTATTCCTTAGTTATTAAGAAATGATTTTGTCAACTTATTAAAAAAAAAAGATCTTGCGATGCATGATACATTCAAAATTAGTTTTAGTTTGCGACAAAAAAAAAGGAAAAGCAATTTATTTATATGGAATTCAATGGACATTTCGAATAAATATTAAATCTGAACAATGTTTATTTATTAAAAATTCGCCCAAAGTTTGTTCCAGCTAGTTTATTTTCATTTTATTTAATTCCATTATTTGAACATTTTTTTTCTATCTCTATATAAATAAATCCCTTTCCTCACATTAACCATTAAAACATTAATTTTTATACAATTTCCCTTACCTTATTAGGCGGTTGTTGCAAGCCGTGGAACGGAAGGTTCTCATACAGCCCAGGGTTGTCCGCTCCGAGGCTGCCGTTTGCTGCATTATCTATTCCATTCGTAGCTGGGCCTGTAATTATTAATATTAGTATTAATTTTAATTTTAATTTTAATGTAATTTTAATTTAATTTAAAGATTTTTTTTTAAATCTTGCAAGTACTTAGGGATCCTAATATCCAGACTCCAGAGATATCGAACGAAAATATAAACTACTAGCGGTCCGCCCCGGCTTCGCCCGTGGTAGGTACATATATTAAATATAGCCTATATTACTCGTGGATAATGTAGCTTTCGAATGGTGAAAGAATTTTTAAAATTGGTCCAGTAGTTTATGAGTCTATTCATTACAAACAAACAAACAAAGTTTTCCTCTATATAATATTAGTGTAGATAAGAATAGAAAAAAATCGACCACAAGGCGGGATCTAGATTTGAACAAATTTGAATTTGTTCAAATCAGGCAAGTACCTAGAAATTGTTATATCCAAAGAACGAAAATATAAATTATGGAATTTAAAACAGCTTTCCATTTATTTCATCACTTTAAATATTTCTAAGTAAGAAGCTAGAAATGTTTATTTTAAATATAATCTAGGTAATCTATACTAATATTATAAAGCTGAAGAGTTTGTTTGTTTGAACGCGCTAATCTCGGGAACTACTGGTCCGATCTGAAAAAGGTCTTTCGGTGTTAGATAGCCCATTTATCGAGGAAGGTTATAGGCTATACAGGGTGTAATCGTTAAGTGTGCACAGGCGATTTTTCCGTAACTATTACAGATATCAAAAAACTTTAAACTGATATCGAAAGTATTTAACCTAATGAGTAAAATGGCCATAATAAATTTTTAAAAATAAAACGAGAAATATCTAAAAAATTAACTTGAAACCCTCCCATACATTTAGTATGAGATACGAATATCCCATGTACATGGGTTGATCCAAAAGTAATGATAATCAATATTAAACAAGGTCATTACAGTTATAATAATTATGTAGTTCTCTAGATAGTCTTCTAACTAGAAAATATACTTCAATATTTTTTTTCCTAAACTTAAAAAAAAAAACTTTGACTTCATCCACAAAAACCCCTCCACGCGGCCATCACTTCGCTGTCGTCTTAAAATAATTTATTGCTAAGAAAGTGTTTCTTGTGCCGAGGAAAGAGATAAAAGTAAATAGGAGCTAGATCTAAAAAATAGGGTAGGTGTTCAAGCATTTGGAATGCCGATTTTTGAATGGCAGCCATCGCAACTGACGCTTTGTGATCTGGTGCGTTGTCTTGGTGAAACAGCGTTCAGGTCCGCAGTTTGCCATGTCTCTTTTCCTTACTAACCTACCGCAATCTTTTAATTTGGTCTGTTTAGTAAGAGCCCAATAAAGTGGCTACCTTTTTAAAATATTCCACCATAATTATTCCTTCAGCGTCCCAAAAAACTACCGCTTTAATCTAACCTACTGATTTTCACTTTGAATTTCTTCATCGTCACTTTGGAAGCTCGCATCCAGGACATTGATTGTTTTTTGGTTTCAGCATAAACATGGTGAACTCGGGTAACGTCCATGATCACAAAACGTGACAAAAAATTATCCTGATATCATTAAAAATTTAGAAATTTACCCTCTACATGTCGAATCGTTGTTTTTTCTTTTCGTCGGGAAACATTCTGGCACGCACGGTTCACATTCATATTAATGTAAATAATTGGAAACGTGGCCTGTTGATATGATTTTTTTGTGATTACTTAGTGAATACATGAGCAAGCAAAAAACATTTATTTTATATTTTTATGTGCACAGGAAATACCCAATTATCATTACTTTTGGATCAACCTAGTACATTTAATATGAAAGATTTTAGCTTTTTCTTTCTTTTTTTGGTTTTCTGCTTTAATTACTTCGCAAATTTGAAGGGAAGTTCATTTAGAAACTGTAAATAGAGCTCCTCATTGTATTGCACAATGAGGACATCACTTCGAAAATCTGCTATGAATACAAAATGTATGGGAAATAAAATGTATGGGAGCGTTTAATGTTACATTTTTGGATATTTATCGTTTTATTTTTAAAAATTTATTATGGCTATTTTACTCATTAGGTTAAGTACTTTCGATATCAGTTTAAAGTTTTTTGGTATCTGCAATAGTTACGGAATAATCGCTTGTGCACACTTAACGATTACACCCTGTATATCATCACGCTACGACCAACAGGAGTGGAGCCACGGGAGTGAAATCGCGCGGAGCAGCTAGTTTTAGATAAAAATAGAAATAATTTCATCCATGACCAATCTTGATTAAGATAAGTGTAGTAGGTGTAATGTATTAAAAACTATTATTGTTATATAGTTATTCTAGATAAGATCTTCGACTTTAAAAAAACATTAAGTTTTTTATCATGTGTTACTCCGGTATTATTTATCAAGGGAAAATTGTAATAATTATAGCAATCAGAATCTAAAAATAATTACATAAGATATGTAATTATTTATTATTTTTTTATTAATCACTTTAAAAATAAGTACGTATATATTGAAATTTACCATAAAACTAATCAATAGAAATAAGATCTATATTGAACAGAGTTTAAAAAAGTCATAAAAATAATAGAGGAATACGTAGGAAAATTACCAATTTTTAAGGTACACATTAAAATCAAAATCATGCAAACTTACTGTCACCGGGTTTTTTCCGTTTTCTCGTATTTTTCTGAATTTTACTCGGTTCCGTTCTAGCGTTCACACACATTCTCTCAGGCCTTTTGAACGACACAACTAAAACATGCCATTAATAAAACAAAATGCCACGAAATATATCAAGCAAAAACGTGCTAAAACTTAATATAAGTGTCCTTTTAGAAAACCTTTAAAAGGCTTAAAACTCGAACCAAAAATTATCGAGGGTAGTAGAAATTTTTTTCTTTGAAATTCCCTTAAAAATATTTTTTAAATAGTATAGAATTTAAGACATTTTTATATTAAGTTCTAAGCATTAAAAAGCTAGTGCTCCATGCAGAGAAGGTGCAAATAAAAACTGTTTTGTGTAAGTGAATGTTTGGATGATAATATTTAAAATAACGTGAAAAAACTGTGTTTCGTATGAAAAATAACTACCTCCTTCAGTAACTATTACATTGGGCGTTTCGCTCTGAAACAATAATCGTATTCTCTTTGGCCCATAGTTTTTATTCAAGCTCATTAACGACACCGCTCTTTTATTAGTCTTATTAATTTTCTTATATTTCCCACTTTCATCATCTGAAGAGTCACTTTTTCGTCTGAAATTCCTAATAATCCCAGATACGAAGTTTTGCGAATTTTTTGGTTTCCCACTTTTCTTAGAATATTCTGTTTTCTTATCATCTTCGTTTTTATTTCTTTCCAATAGCCCCAAATTGCTTTCTTCGTTCGCTTTATTTTCTGTTATATGTTGTCTTTGAAGTCTCGCCGGGTTTTTGGGACTCAACGTATGATTTGAATTAACATGCACTAAAACCCCCGGTTTCGCCGGCCATTTATTTGGCGTCACGACATTTTCGACTTTATCACTATCATTTTTATTCACTAATTGTTCTTCTTCATTAATATTTTCATTTCTATTTCTATTCGCGTTTATCGTAGCTTCTAATTGTGTCAAACTCGCTTGCAAGCTATTCGTGGTTCTATCTTGAAACTTGTTCATCTCTAAATGTGAGTTCTGTGAATCTACTAGTCTAGTTCTATCCGACGTTTTTGGGCTCAGCAGACTGAGTCTAGGCGACAAAGCGGGCAAAGCTTGAGATATAATCGATTGAGCTATGGACACTTCGTTTAAACAGCTACCGTCCGGACTAGTTCAACAAAATAATAAATGTTAGCGTCATGCCATGAATGTGAAATTAAATGTACACTTAAAATAAAAAGACAACAAAAATAATGTGTGAAGACATGTTAGTAGAAAATGATAAAATAAACATAAAGATATACATAAATACAGACATAAATAGAGAAGAATGCTTTCAATCCCATGCAAAAATTAAATATAATAAACTACAAAATGCTTTAAAAAGAAAGCATTCTCCATTATAATGTACCTGAGTTGTTAATGGTAGTCAGTCTTAGGACATCTGGTGTTAGTGCGGTTAGGAACCTAGGTAGGAACAAATTGTTATTATTTGTTAGTATATTTGACGAACAATAAACAAAAAACCCACAATCAAAAATTTTATATAGAGTTTGAACTCTACTGCTATGTAATAAGGTGCTAATTTCAATGACTGTTTTAGAAAAGTATTTTTAAGTTAATATACTCCTTGGAAGTTTTTTCATTATCAGCTTTTAGATGTGATTGTGAGTGTAGTTGTTTATTATATATCAATGATTATTATGTTAGTTGTGTATTTTGTCGAGAGTTAGGGTTCTACTGATGGTATAATAGGGGCAAGTCGCTTATTATATTTTTTTGTGTTGGTAATAATTGTCAATGCGTGCAATGCAACTTTGTTAAACAAAAATATAGTATTTTTTTTATATTTACTGCTAGAATTGCTTAAATATTTATACATATAGTTCTTTTCGGTTCTGCTCTGATTGAACAAGGACAAAATCTTTAAAAATGATATTTCACAGGATATTTCATTTTCCAATAAAAACGATTAAGTACGAAGTTTTTTTTACTTTCAGAATAAAAAATCTGGTTTTCTATTTACAATTAAAGTGTTAATTCTATAGTGTAATTATTGTAGTGTATTATTACCTAGATTGAAAGGGATGTAGGATTACTAAAGTATTACTTATTATCATGCATATAACTCCTTAAACCTAATAGCCATTGGTCCAAGCTCAAACTCACACTCAAACTCAAACTCAAACTCAACTTGAGGGTACAATAATTGGCGATCTTGAGTGTGGCATGGATATTGTGTGCCAAGAGTCGGCTCGGACCAAAGGCGTCGCTGAAAATATTTATAAATAAATATATATATATATAGGGGAAAATATATTATTATAGGTACTTATATATGTATGGGTTTTTATACCTACTGGGTTTTGGTTGGATGATGATGTTTTCTTTTCGTTTTTTATTTGAATTTGATAATAAAATTGAATATATTATAATATCAATCAGTTTACACAAGCTTAGTTTTTTCATCATATTTTTAGTTCTCTTTAACACTTCTAAATAAGTGTAGGTGTGTAAGAAAAAGCTTAAAATGGTGTTTTTTTAATGCAATTTAATAAATTACTGGAATATTATTAATCCTGGTGTCTAAATTACGTAGTTTAATAATATAAATATAATAAGGAATAATTTAAAATAAAAATCATCATCATCCACCCTTCTCAGTCGATTAATAATACTAATAAGGGAGTAATTATACAATTACGTTTCAATAATACATTATTAGTCGGAAAAAATAAGATATTTTATAAAAAATACACAAAAAACTTACTTTTCGCGCTCCTCAAGTTCAACTGGATTATTGTCTAAATATTAGTAAAGTCCGAATTTTTATTAGTAGGCGGCATCCGGGAAACAATAAAAAAATAAAAATAAATTAGTAAAATTAATAAACATTCATAATACAATCATTCATTAGTTAATATTAATTCTCAAAGAAAGCTTTACTTTTTAGATATTTTTTTTAATTCAAAACATTCCAACAACACATAACTGTAAAAAAACTCAAATTTTTAATTATAAAAACACTAACAGTTAAAGTCACTAATTAAAATTGACGTTTAACAACCTATTTCACAAGACAAACATCACAAAACAACAAAAAATCACAAAAAATTACATTTTTTTTTTAATTTTTCCAAAAAAAAAACTTACACTTTGATTTAGCGCGCATTCGCCTACAAATGCAGATAATTAATATACACAGTATAATGGTAATGATGAGTATAGCGAGAGCTATTCCACCGATGAGGAGGAGCTTCTGTCTGTCGCGCCACCATACTTTGTTACCTGGAATATTATCATTTAATTAACGGTGCAGAATTTAATTGGGAAAAATAAATAAACAAATGTTTCATCAGAATAATGACCGCCTCCTTGGCACAGTGGTTAACCCAGGGGTCCTGTGTTCAATTCCCGGTGGAGACGAAGAAAAAAAATGGTCTGACAGGACACAGAAGGTTGATCACCTACTTGTCCCTAAAGAAAATCGATCAGTGAAACAGATGTATTGCATCTGCCCCTTACCCCACTAGGGGACATGGGACTTCACTCTTTAGACTAACAGTTTTTTCGAATTGGCAATGTTTTACTGTCCCTTAAGAATGGTGTTTCTTTATTGGTGAAAGAATTCCATTTTTTAATGAAATACCAAAGTGAAATTATTTCTTGACCTTGACCTTGTCTATTTAAAATCAGTTTAATTATAATACATATTCATTTGTGAGTGAGCAAATGTCAAAGAAAGATAATGGTATATTCTTTTCTTATTCATAATTTTACACTATGGTTGCGAATAAAAAGAATATACAGTGAAAAATCTTGTAAGTAGGTTTATCATGTCAAAATTTGAGTTCAATCAGACAAGATGTTTTGACCCTTATTAGAATTGATTGTTATGATTTTTAAGCATTTTTTGTCACGTAATATACTTACTATAACTTTCCAAGTTAGCTGTAAACGGTAATGTTAGAATTAGTAACACAGTAATGTTATTATAGTTAGAAGTGACATTGAGTTTTAAATGATGAATGTAGTCACTTATTAGGAAACTCTGCTCAATACATACGTAAGCAGAGTTTTGGTTTGGACAATTTTTAGTAATTGTCGCAATTTTGAGTCTATACAGTTTTTTTTTAGTTTTTCAACGGTTAAAAGTAATAAGTTAGTCCCATTATACATACATATTAATTATTAAAGCTGTATGAGATTGTTTTTTACTTTTCAATTTTATAAAAATATGTGTAAGTAATAAAGTGTTAAGTTTTAATTATTTAGTACACATTACTCACCCATAACATCCCGTTCACAAGGCCTCGACACCCCCACACTGTTACCGGCTAAACACAAATAGGTGCGGTACACATCTACACTGTCACTTAGTCGCAGATAACTCTGTACACCTTCCGACCAAATCTTTTCGTCTGTTAGTGTGTCATTGTCGTTTTTTAGCTTCCATGTGAATGTTACCTGGAAATTATTATAATTCAATAAATAAATGGTGATCCTTAATGAAATAAATAGATAATATTAAAAAGATGCAGATGGGTCATTCGGGACAAAATGAGGCTAATAATTAGCCACATTTCTTTTCATTTAATTACTAATGTTTAACTTATCATTTTTGTAATAATCATCGTTGTTGGCTTAATACACATTGTTAAAACATATTATAGTATATTAATTGATATAATAATATCATAACTAATTATTTCTGGTTTTTAATATAACGTTGATAATATATTTAATCATGCGCAGATTCACCCGCGGACAAAATCAAATATTTATATATGTTATTGTAATGTATAATGTATAATAACTTATATAACTGTAAAGTTTCATCCAAATTCGTCCAGTAGTTTTGTAGTTAGAATAAAAAACATACATCATCATAAGTCTTTGCATTTATAAAAATAGTAGTAGACTAGTTCATCATCATCATCATCAGCCCATATAAGTTCCCACTGCTGGGACACGGGCCTCCTATGAGGGTACAGGCCATCATCCACCACGCTGGCCAAGTGCGTGTTGGCGGATGACACATGTCGTCGAACTTTTTAATTCTTCGACATGTCGGTTTCCTCACGATGTTTTCCTTCACCGTTCGAGCAGTGGTGATGTTACAACATGCGCAGATAAATTGAAAAATCAATTTATTTCCTGCGCGCTCGCCTGGTCTCGAACCCCGGACTTATCGATTCGAAGTCCGAGGTCTCACCACTGAGCCACCACTGCTCAGTAGACTAGTTAATAAGTTCAAAAACGTGAAAAATAGATATAAGGTCCTAAAAATATGAGCGATAGCTCATTCGATTCGTAATCACCTCAAAACAAATGTTTTTAAAGGAATTTGGTGCAGGTTAAATATTGAAATTGTTATTAACAATTAAGATGAACATAAAAAAAGACGTGTGGCACTCGGGGACTGCCGCGGTAAAGCTATTGCATGCTATGCCTTCAAGCCACACCTCCGTGCCCGTCGGAGTGGGGAGCGTGAGGTTTTTTCGTTACGGAATTTCTCGATTCAGTCCCCGCGCTCAAGGCCCGCGACAGAAGCTATGCAATAGCTTAAAAATACATTTCGTTTTTTATTAATAACTCAAAAAATATTTATCTCTATTTTTCACGTTTTTGAACTTGTTGCCTAGACCCTAGTTTATAGGATTAATATGGCACATACCTCACTAGGATTAGCATATGCAGTGCACACTAAAACTTGGTGGCCATTAATTTCTGTCTGCTTGATACCGCATTCGGGGATATCTGAAATATCAAATGTAAATAAATATTTTAAAAAATAATTGATAACTGTATCATCTTCGGAGGGACACTTAATGGTATAAACAGCTCCATGTATTTATTTTATCACTCTATTTAACGTTAAATAATCCATGTGCGTAGACATAATTATATTTTAACTGATTTATTATTTTTTTGGATTTATATAGAGCTGACACATATTACGTATTAACAGCTCTATATATTTTACGTACCACACAATTAAATTATAAGTATCAGTTCAATAAGAAAATTTTAATAATTTTTATGACGTCGTTTTGTTTCTTAAGTATTTTTACGTAATCATTGTATCCATTCGCAAGTATACATACACACGATTCAGACTTAACTATAAATATCCCTCTGAGCTAAATACATGGGAATGACGTGTATACAGGGTGTAATCGTTAAGTGTGCACAGGCGATTATTCCGTAATTATTACAGATATCAAAAAACTTAAAACTGATATCGAAAGTACTATACCTAATGAGTAGTGACAATAATAACTTTTTAAAAATAAAACGAGAAATATCCAAAAATGCTACATGAAACATTTTATTTCCCATACAATTTGTATTCAAAGCAAATGTTCGAAATGACATCCTCGTTTTGGAATACCATTGTATTCCACATAGAGCTCTATTTACAGTTTCTAAATGAACTTTCATTAAAATGTATAGTACTAGCTTTCCGCCTGCGGCTTCGCCCGCTTTGTCTAAAACCTAATAAATAATATACTAAAACCTTCCTCTTGAATCACTCTATTTAATAAAAAAATCGTATCAAAATCGGTTGCGTAGTTTTCAAGATTTAATACAAAGGGACATAGGGACAGAGTAAGCGACTTTGTTTTTAACCGACTTCAAAAAAAAGGAGGAGGTTATCAATTCGGCCGGTATGTTTTTTTTATGTATGTACACCGATTACTCCGAGGTTTCTGAACCGATTTACGTGATTCTTTTTTTGTTCGATGCGGGACGGTGTCGAATTGGTCCCATAAAAATTTTATTCGGATAGGCTCAGTAGTTTTTATTTTATAAGCATTTTTGTCTGTATTTGTAAATGTTGCAAGTGCAAGTTTGAAGTCGGTTGTTTTTAACGCAGTTATCACTTGTATAATATGTAGTGATTTTCAAGTGTCCGTGTTAGAGAGAGAAAGAGAGACTCACACATGACGTCCAACAGCACGGTGGTGTTAACAGCT
>CAJQZM010036779.1:0-49920 GCA_907164665.1 Colias nastes
AAATTTCTTACGCAGATGCAGATTATGTTTAGCGAAAGGCGGACGGCATTTCGAAAACCTTTTGTAAAAAATAAACAATATGTTAATTAATATTTATGTTGTTTTATTGATTCTCCAAACCTTTTATTAAGATTTAAACCTAAAAACTAAATAACAAAAAAAAACTCAATAAATTGACATTAGAATAAAGTAAAGTTATCTTGGCTGGCAGGTTAAAATTTTATTTCATTCATTTTAACTTTTATAGCCATGTGAATACTGATTTGTATTACGACTTTTATGGCAATAAATGGTTCTTTAATCAAAAATTGGCCGTTCCAAATGATTAAAATTGAATTATGGTAAATTTCGTAATTTTTCGATTTTCATGTGTTAATGCACATGATATTGTTTTTGAAGATGTTACAATCGAAGGACAACTATGATTTTTTGTGTAAAGAATAACCTTATGTTAAGGAAGTTTTTAGCAGTACCAGCAAAACCTTGGTGGTACATTTTTTTTTCACAGGATTTTTTCGAAAAATCGACATTTTGCCGAGAAATTCAAAAAACTACAGAAAAAGTTAAAATAAAAAAATGCAGTGTAATTATTTACACAAGATGAGTCTATAGCGCGATAGGTAGGTTATTGCGCTATACCTATACCAAATTTCATTCAATTCGGTCCGGTAGTTTTCATAACAGAGTAGTTTTGTGTCAAAACCATTGAAACTCCGGATTATTTAAAAAAAAATTCATAATTTCTAAACCATAAGTTTTCGCTTAACTAAAGTTTGTTTTAAATGATTACTCATGATGCTCTCAAGCTGAAAAAAATTTTTGGACCACTGTAAACGGGCCACCCTGTATATTCAGCTTCATTTAAAAGAAAAAAGTTTTTTGCTATCCAATATCGTCTGCTACAACGACTAATTTAGCATTACATTATCTGTGCTAACTTACGAATACATATAATAAATAATGGAACATACTTATACAAAAACATTAATAATACTCTCCAGTAAATACACAAGGCATTCCAATAATTTATATTCCACGTAATCCCAAACCCATTATATGAAAACAGAGGAAATTTTCTATAAATTAGAGTCGATTGAGATGCTTGCGGGACTTGATGACAATCATATGCAGACATTACAATTTACAACTGTATACCTTTTTGTTTTCCTTGGTAAATAGTTTTATGTACCTATGGTATATTTTAGCACGTGTGCTTACATTAAAACATTTCCTTAGCAATAATTATTTCTTACTAGAAGCAGATTTGGCAGATACTTTTTGTTGTGAAAATATAATTGCAAACAGGATGTATCAACTCAATTACATAACATTATCTAGGAGGAGAAATGCTCTAAGGAGGAGAACCATAAGTGGTTAAAACTCGCATATTGGTAATTTTTACTATTTGTAATATTAGTTTTTAGAATGCAGAATGCGTAAAAAATTCCTTTCTTTATTGTATTTTATTGTGTCTTTAACAAATGCGTGAAATACATACTTTAGATCTTTATAGGTATTAAAATACAGTCAATTTTAGTCAACTGAAACGCACTTGCGAAGTTAATCTTAATAACACTCTGCATAATAATTGTCAAGATACGTGCAGAAATTATGGACGATCTTGTCCATACTCACATACGATAATATTTCATTCAACTCAATTAAAGATTGCTATAAAATGCTGTTATTCAATTATGAGGCCCGTTTATGAATATATTACAGGTTTTACAACAAAATGCCTTTATTATAAGTTTTTAACCTCTTTCAACACTATTATGAAAGCGATTTCATTAAACAAGCGGCTAATTAAAAGCCGGTTATAAATTCAAATTTGTTTTTGAACGCAAAAAGGGGCTCGATCAAGTTTCGGTTTTTAAATTTAAATTGGTGTATTTAGATTACATATACGAAAATGTTGAATTGGTTGAATTAGTGTAAGTACATAAATTATTTAAAAATTGTACATCCACAATTAGGTACAAATGAGAGCTTTGAAAAGATTTGTTTTCATCTCATCTCAGGGTATTTGGGTGTTGACTTGTGGATTTTGATGTAATGTAATGCATTCAAACTATCCGATTCTAATATGAATGCTTCGGATTGGAACAATTATACACATTACAATTAATTATTTTTGTGTATAGTAAGCTTTTTAACGTTTACTACCATACTATGCCAATAGGTACGTGGCGTAGCGATACTGTGGCGATACGCAGGATAGTAGGATTTTTATTTCTACAACTAAACTGCACTGCACGACACAAATTAAAGTACCATCCACACCACCTGGATGCATGGCGTTCGTCTACTGTGCGTTTCTGTAGACATTTCCTGCCAAGAACTACGCAGTTGTGGAATAAGTTACCTACCAGCTTCAGTGTTTCCTAATTATTACGACATGAGCACCTTCAAGAAGAAAGCCTATTCCTATCTTAAAAACCAGCAAAAAGCTTGTAGAGCTAGAATCCCTGACACTGCGAACGCTCATGGGCGGCGACAACCTTGCAGAAGGTGAGTCGCCTGCTCCTTTGCTGGAGTTGACATAAAAAAAAAAACTATTATTATTGTTACTCATTCAATTATAATGTTAAATTTATTGTTATTTTTGGTTAAATTTCCTAAAGACAATCAGCTGTAGTAGATATTTTCAATTTTGTGAAAAGGAACGCTTTACGAAGCCTTCAAATAAATATAGCGTATCAAGTGAGCAGAACAAACAGTTAAAAAACATGTTCGTTGCATTAAAATGCTTCAAACGATCGTAAATGCATACATGTTTTTTACGTTTTTATTATAAGTGTTTCTCATTAGAACAGGAATTACAAGCATTAAAACTTTTTCTTTCATTCAACTAAAGTCTCTTACATAACCTTAAAATGATTTTTACGGTTGTAGGAAACGTTATAATCACTTTCATTTTCTTTGTAAACGGAAGCTTTTAATGTTATTAGTGAGGCTGCTATAATTGGAAGCAGAAAGCCTTTTAGTAATGGTACAAATAAATACGTTATTTGTGTTTTTAATGGGCAATGCGTGTTTGCTATTACTTGTAATTTTTTTTGTTGTCATCACGATTACTGCATTTTGATATCTAGTTAGAGTCGCGTGGGAATACGTTTTAACTTTTAATGATGTGTTAGTTTCTTAAATATTTTGTAAGCTTAACAAAATAAACATCTTTTTCACAAGATAATAGTTTTCTTTATGAAATTTGGGTCGATCTTTGGTTTTATTACTGATTGTATCTTACCCTAGTTGCGCTCCGCGGTTTCACCCGCGTGGCTCCACTCCTGTTGGTCTTAGCGTGATGATATATAGCCTATAGCCTTCCTCGATAAATGGGCTATCTAACACCGAAAGAATTTTTCCTGAGATTAGCGCGTTCAAACAAACAAACAAACTTCAGCTTTATAATATTATAGTATAGATTAAACATAAAAAACCGTATTCATCGTACATAAGTAATCATAAACAATTAGAAGAGGTTAAAAAATGGAATGAATACAGCAAAAAATAAAAGCAGTTTTTATCAAATTGTCAAATGTTTTATTCATAGTCACAGTTCATAGTACATTTTATCTCGAGCACTATTAATCAGAATGACTAATTTATTCTGGTTTTGAATTGATCGATCGCGCTGTAAGCTGACTATTCATAGACAAATATTGTATTTTATCTGTGGCATTTTCTGGGAATTTTTAAGTAGATTATTTATATATTCAACTTAAAAAATGTTAAGTATTGATAACCTCCGTCGTTTTTTAAATGTAGGTTAAAATGTTTACATTGTTAGATACTAAGAACGTAGAATAAAAAAAAATGTTTATGTACACTGAATAGGCGACATACATTAAAATGGATTTTAACTTCTTGGTTCAAATTTTTAACAGCACAATTGTATTAAATAGATAATAAAGAGAGAAACTATATGTACCTATGTTTTTCACTCTTTCAAAAAACAGGTGACACGATTTGTAAGAAACTTTATACAAAGCTAGATAGTTTATAGGAATAGTAGGTACTTATATAGGCTACGGTCCCTACTAGGCAAATTAAGCTACGGGGCTCTAGCAATTTACATAAGTTATGTATTTAGCAACACTATTTATGGATTAGTGTCTAACTAGTCACGAATAACACATAATCAATCATATTTGAATGAGATCAGGAAATGATGTGCAGCGGCTCTTAACACAAGATGGCTGCCTTGCAGGTAAAACATTCGATGAACAGAATTTAAATTACTTAGGTGATTATGTTCACAGTTTCGTAAGCGTATCGATTATCGATATTCATGTTCAACATGTAGGTAAAAGTTTATTTATAGTTAAGCCAAAATTATCTACGATTTTAGTTGGATAAAAAAGTTTTTATATGATTGATTATTTTTCCGACCCAAATATCGACCAATAGAATTGCACCATTCGACGTCACGTGGTACAACCTACATGGTATTATACTGATAATTTTTTGAAAATTTTCTCTGGTCGTTGACGTCAAACTGACAGGTTGAATTCAATTGTGAAATTATTGGCCGACATTTGGGACGGAAAAATAATCCCCCGAATACCACACGAGCTTCAAAATTATCTGGCATTTCCCTCAAGGTTCCCTGCAAACAAATAAAGTCGTCAAGTTTTTCAGGAAAAATCACTCGCGCTTCGCGCTCGTGATTTTTTAACCTTGACTAAAAACTTGACTCCTTCATTTGTTTGCAACGAACCTATCGGAAAATACCCGATAATTTTGAAGCTCTTGTGGTATTATAAGTGAAAATTTTAGGAAAATAGAGAAAAATTTGATGTCTCTATCAGAGTTAAAAATATTATTATATGGTGCTAATATGTAGAATTTCAAGAATCGACACCTACATGCTTACAAACCACATTTTTTTATTTGAATATCTTTGCCTTTTAAATATTGAAAAAGTAATCTAACACGTGTTTAAGATAACGCACATATTTGGCATACTAACTATTTATATTTTATTTGTGTCAATTATTTATCATCTAATATTCTACAACAAATTTTATTTCAAGAAAATTACACAACTCAATATTCCATCTCATAAATTTATTTCCTCACCTGGGCTTCTAAGCATTGCTTTCTCGTCATATAAGAAAAAAAATACTTAAGTTGCCTCAAGATTTATTAAGTTGCCCTTAATAAATCTTCAAAGAAAACCCGGCAGGAAAAGACTAAGTACCTACTCTAGTATTTAATTTAAACTACAGACGACGTCGAGGGCAGAAGCAAGCTTGTGGGACACAGACCCGTTATTTTAACGTACGATCGCAATTGTACCCGTTTCCCAGTCACTGTATTCTTAAACATGGTAATAGGGAAATAGAATAACAGCTAGCAAGATCTTATTAAAATAGTATTAGTTACTTAATTTAGATTCTTATTTCTAGTATCCTATTTGCTTAACCTATAGGCTATAGGTATTATATTAAGACTGACATGGTAATCAATATTATTATGCGGCTTCAAAAGAGGGTTAAAATAAATAGGATTATTAACTCTCGTGATTGCAATTCCAGTTTTTAATGTATTACTTACACGTTATCTGTAAAAACTGAAATTTATGCTTAAAATCTTTCAATGAATTTTACGAAATCTTGATATAGGTATTAGATATATATACGAGCAAACAAAAGATTTACAGTAGATAAGGTAAATGAAACCATATTATACCTATTACCTATCTATTCCGCATAAGGTATAAGAAAAAGCATAGACATTTCACAAAACAAACGCAGCCTTTCATTTCTCCCCCATAAATTGTAGGCATATTGAAAGAAAGCTATTTCAGACCACAGACAGACCGACAGGTCATTATAGTATTTACAAAACAACTGCCACAGAGCATGCCTCGGAATACAACTGCAGTTAATGCACACAATCTAATATTGAAAAGCACTGCAGCGTGAAACTGTGAAATACCTTCGACCACAATGTTTATTTTTATCTCGAATGCCTTAAAGGTTAATTACCTACTTTAAATGTAAAATGTCTCAGTCCGGGCCAATACATATTAATTAAGTACCTAATTGGACATGGAAAGCTTTTTTTTGTCGTTTAATTTGGAAATAAAAGAGGTAAGTATACAAACTCTTTACTTTCAAGCTTTTTGTCGTTTTTGAAGTGAAACTTCTTTATCGGGGTTGGAAAAAAATTAAGTGTAACATTTTTTCGTTACGCGTGACATTTTTCCGTTACGCGCCATTTTCTTATCCCTACCACGCGTGATTCGACGTATTTCTGTAAAGTTGCATAATATAGTAAATTATTTTTTGAAAAATAAGGTCATAAAGAAGTTTCACTTCTTACGTGTGTACACTAGTACACGCACACATTTTTTAACGTCGGACCGAGTAGGAATTTCGCTGATGAGAAAAAACAATAGAATATATAGAAGTTAGAAGCTCTTATTGTGAAAATGAAAATGAAATGTATTTCATAAAAAGGGGACGCTGAAAATGTTTTAACACGACAATCACAGATTATCCTGGAATGTGATTTACAAAAACCGAATCACAGTTTAGACGCTAACGTATCAAATGTATCGGTATTGGAAACTTTTATCATCTGTCATCTAGTCGCAGCTCAGTCGCAGGGCATCATTAAAAAACTAGTCCAGAAAACCGGTTAAAGTCTTGACTCTTGTACTTTTTCTTTGGTCCATCGAAAAGTTACATTTGGGGTTGCATTTTTTAGAGGACGCAATTTTATTTTTTTGATGTGTAGGGGTGGTCAGTGTGAAGCTATCACCAAGTTTGTGGGGTCACCACCCTTGTCCCACGGCCGCCATCTTGAAAATAGCGGTTGATATGGTTTTTACGATATATCTCTTAAACTATTTATTTGATAAAAAAAATTTGTTTACATTATTTGTTGCAAATTAAACTTTACTTTACTCTACAACTTTGATCCTGCAACTTTTTGTCGTAGAACTATAAATAAAAAAGTTATAAGCGAAAATGTTCAGAAATTAGAGATATTTATATTTCTCAATAAAACTTTTTTTTATAATTTTACGTAGAAATGATATTTGACCATTTTTGTAGATTGTTTTTCGAGGAACAACTTTTATATACAACATTTTTTCATTAATTAAATAGCTAAGGTTTTACAGCGCTCCGAAGTGAGTACTAATTTTCAGTACTCTGAACTATACAGTATACTTATATTATGTGTGTACTAATAATAATTTGTCATCAGTAATGGTTTTTTTTTGTTATTATAATATTTTTAATAATTAATTTTGCAATATCACTAATAATTAATTATTGAATCTTTTCCCCACCACCCAGGAGGTAGAGCCTGGAAGCGCGACTTTTTTTTACGTCGAAAAGCAGGTCTGAAATGTTCTGCAGTGTGCTTCTATTGTTCTGGAGTATGAGAAAAGAGCCAATAGCCAATATATGTATAGTTAAGAGTACTGAAAAATAGTACTCACTTCAGAGCGCTGTAAAACCTTAGTTATTGACGTTATGAAAAAATGTTGTACATAAAAGTTGTTCCTCGAAAAACAATCTACAAAAATGGTCTGATATCATTTCTTCGTAAAATGATAAAAAAAAGTTTTATTGAAAAATATAAATGGCTCTAATTTCTGAACATTTTCGCTTATAACTTTTTTATTTATAGTTCTACGACTAAAAGTTACTACACCAAAGTTGTAGAGAATTTAATTTACAACAAATAATGTTAACGATATTTTTTTATCAGTTAAATAGTTTAAGAGATATATCGTAAAAACCATTTCAACCGCTATTTTCAAGATGGCGGCCGTGGGACAAGGGTGGCGACCCCACAAACTTGGTTTTAGCTTCACACTGACCCCCCCTACACATCAAAAAAACAAAATTGCGTCCTCTAAAAAATGCAAGGTTAGGGCTAAAAAATGTAACATTTCAATGGATCACTTCAATTTCGTTGTAACTGCGATATCGACTGCGGACACGCTCAACTTCAAGCACAGATAATAAACTGTTCCCGCCATTCTCGTTCACAGATAAAATAAATAACAAACGAATTATTTATTGCATTGTTTGCATAGATGAACCAGTTTCTCTGATCATAATATTTTATTCAAAACACATTCACGATGGAATTCCTTATTATTATTTATGTACATGACACATCTAATATAATTGGCAATGTAATTTTATTATAAAGTTTTGCAGTAATTTCGGCTTTTTGCTATAGTTATGTTGAATATAAAAATTTAAACCTTTTTTGCACTAGCTTTTAATTTGATGGAAGATAATAAACTGTTCTTTATAATTAGTGGAAAAAAGAAATGTTTATAGATAAAATCATTATATGCTAAAAAAAAGTAATCAAAGATATTATAGCCAATAAAGATTTAGTAGGCGTGTTCCTTGGAACGTAGAGCCATAAATTTAAGTGTTATTTCAAATTGGTTGATTTATAAGCAATCTCAAGTAGGATACTTTCGGATTTACTGTACAGATAACAATTAAGACTAGAAATTTTTATCATATAAAACAAGACGTGTACACATTACTTAAGTAATGTCCATTAACATTAAAATCAATCTTCGAATTTTTATAACAATCTTTAATAGATAGCACTATGAGGCACTATCATTCAATACGTTATACAATATCAAAGCTAGGTTGAGACGGTTGAGACCACAGGTTGAGACGTTCGCAAGACTCAATTTAACGAGATTTATTTTCAATACACCACGCGATCTATTAATCGTCACATTGATTTATCGATTATTCTATACGTATTGAGCGAAATATCGAATTTAATTATTCATACCAAATGTGGTGTGGACGCGACATGAATTGTAGTGTGTACTACCTTTATAATGTAATCTGTTGACTGGGTAACGAAAATTGAACTTTATTGTGTATATTATAGAGTTTAAAATAGAATGTTAGAGGTGTTTCAAGGCATTAATTCAGACTCGGTAAGGTGCCAACATTGCAGCTATGCATCGCTACTGAGTTGAATGTTGGATCATGGATGTATGCCGACGTATGGTATGGTTCATTTATTAAGTTAATTTATCAGGTGATAAATTGCGAAATATTATGCCATATTGCAATTATGAGAGTAAGGGTGTGAATTGTTTTAATGGACAGGTGTTCTTGAATAGTTCTACAGAATATAAAAAGACGATTAAAAACAATCGCCTTAACAATGAAACATTGTTACCCACGATATATTGACACAGATTTATTCTTAACTTATATAATACTATACTATAGGTACTATACTTAATATTATAAAGAAGAAAGGTTTGTAATTATGTATGTATGTATGGTTTTCACGCATAAACTACTGGACCGATTTCAAAAATTCAAGAAGAAAGCTTCATCTTCATTGAGCAACATAGGCTTTATTGCATTTTCAAAAAAATTTGAGATTCTTACCAAAAATGCAATAATGTAACCCAAGGTATAAAAAATTCCTTCATAAAAATTCTGTCATCGCGTGCGCTGCGGAATCTATTCCTTGGAGTACGAGGATGGTTCTTATGAAAAAAACGTAAACATGTAGGTACCACGGGCAAAGCCGGGGCGGACCGCTATTAACTTATAAATGCTTTCAGTCTGTACTCTGTAGTATCTTTAACTATCTATGTTAATTGAACAACGATGTGCGTAAGCTTTTGGATATTTATCTTATTAAATACGTAATTATTCAAATGCAATGTATTACGTGATTTGCAAGATACAGATAAATGATACGTTAACATAGTCTTAATGTCGAAGTATAAGAATCTACATTGAATGGAACAAGACGTTACTGTCTGTTTATACAGACGCTTTTCAGCATAATAATACGCAAATATCTTCGCATGATATACATTCTCTATGTAAGGCATTTGATAGATTATATTAAGCTAGTGGGTGGCCATGCTGAAATGTTATGAAATCTTACAATATTGTAGAATAAGTTGTGTATTTTTTACACTAAAAGATACGTCGATTGCAATATTCTACAAGAATTTGTTACAACATAATTCTGAAAAGCGTAATCAAGGTGATAATAATGTTTATAATGTCAATTTGAGCTGTCAGACCAGTGGAGTGGTTGAGAATTAAGATCCTCTTTTTCACTAGGATTATTAATTTATTTCCTGTACAGATCTAATACCAGCCGTATATTTATAAGGTTCCGGGTTATTTAGATATCTGACTTCAGCGAATATGAAATAAATACCGTTTGGCTTAGTAAGAGAGTACGCTAACGTTGTGCTATCAGTATCAGACTGGAATTTTAACCCACGTTCCAAATAAACGACGTAGGTTCTTTATTCGTAGTATTGTAGATTCGTGTATTAATCCTAGAGCGCAATATTAACCGTTTTTGTTTGGGAATTGGGAAAATATTATTCTGTTTAATATCATATTCTATGATTGTGTTGTTTGTTATTTAAAGGGTCTGTCCTACAAACTTTTCTATATAATAACATGTGTGTTTGTGTTGCCCAGTATGTAAACTATCATGCCTTATCCTGGTGTCCAAGAGGTATCTAGTATCATAGTAGCGTGTATAGTTGTGTTGCCCGGTATAAAGAGTCTGTCTTGCAAACTGTTCTTTTAGCAGCGCGCCACCCATACCTATGCTATTGAGTATTGCATTACTGGAACAAATCAATACTAATATTATAAAGCTGAAGAGTTTATTTATTTGTTTGTTTGAACGCGCTAATTTCGGGAACTACTGGTCCAATTTGAAAAATTCTTTCGGTGTTAGGTAGCCCATTTATTGAGGAAAGCTATAGCTATATAATACCAACAGGAGAGGAGCACTGCGGGTAAAACCGCGGAGCACAGCTAGTATATAGATATCTGTGGAAGGGCTACATACCTCGTCAGTCTCATCGACGGGAGCCCCGGCTCGCAGGAGGCTCGCGATGCGCCCCGCGTCGCCGCGCGCCGCCGCTTCCAGCAGCGCGCCACCCATACGCTATTGCATTACTGGAACAAATATATTAGTAAATTAGTTAATTAACAGCCTGTATAATACTGCTAATTATTACGATAAGATGCTGATTTACGCAATTTGGAGGCCGTCAATTGGCAAGAAACTGCGCGCGATCGAGGAAAACGGCGTAAAGTCGTGTCGGAAGCCTAGACTCGCCTGTTTGGGTCGCAGAGGTAGTTAAGTAAGTATTACGATAAGATATGAAGTGTAAAATTCTTAGTTAGTTGAATACTTTATTGTAGAGCAATATAGAGTAAGTTAAACGGACTAATTATAATGCCAGGATAGTTGGAATAGTGGATAAATGAAACAGACAACGCTACAAGCATAATAATTAATCTAATTTCACTAAACATAACATTATTAACAGCAACATTTTAACAGCTATAAATTGGAATTATAAAATTCAAAACTTCTTAATTTGCATGTATTTTTACTTTTTAAGGTCTTTAAAAACGAAAACCCTGATCTTTTCTTTAAAGTAACAAAGACAGAAAATAAATGAAATAATATGAATATTCTGATACATATTCGTGCGAGAAACAGCATTCTTGTAACGAAGTTGGATGTAATTTAAAATATGATTGACGTCGAATAATGGGGTGCGGTAAAAACAGCAAAATGTGTGATGAGATATGTTTTAAATGATATATTTAAAGTCAAAACGGTGGACTTAAATCTTTTAATGTAAATTCGTTCGATACTAAGTGGAAATTGTATTTTTATTTTATTTTAAAATTGAATTATATTTTTGGCTTAAAGTTTATTGTCTTTTTCAATTCTATTAAACTAAAAAAAATGATTTTACAACGTTTAAATTAGACTTTAGTTTCATTTACAAAAACATTTCACGAACGCTTTACAATGCTTTCCATTTGTTATAGTTAATTCGCAATTAAAAAGCCCAATTCAAACACAATACAAATATTAATACAACAAAAGATTTTTGATGTTATCTGTTTTAAAAACTTACCATTCACGCCAAAAGTTCAACAGTATAACTAGTATAGCATTATCTATGGTATTATATTATCTGTGGTATAACAATGCTATTGAACGAAACAATAGTGCAATCGTATGCTCATCTTGATCTATACTGATATCTGATCCATATATTTGACATAGTTATTGATTGTATTTGTAAAATATATTCATAGCTTTGAATATAAGCGACAGCGATATAGTATATTTGTTGTTATTGTATGTAAATATGTTTCTTAATAATTGGCTAGCTATAAATTCTAATTTAGTTCAATGATTTAGTTGGGAGAAACCCAATTAAAGAAATGTGTCCTATAAGGATATTAAAAATATACTGAAAATATTTTGCATTTAAGTTACTATATGTATACGTCACCTTAATCTACAAAACGTATTTGGATACATTTCCATAATTTAAGAGATATAGGTATATCTATCCATAAAACTATGAATGAAAGTAGGTATGTATAGGGATTAATGCCTAGAAATACCTAAATACTAGCGAAAATATAGAGACAGAACAGAAGTCCAGTATAAATTGAAACCGTGGCCCAACAAATCCTTTTCAAACTTTTTATTTTTATCCTTTACAAAGTTAGTTTTACGAATTCTTCTATAAATCTATGAATTTATATCAGGCCTTTAATACACGAGTCCTACTAATATTATAAAAGCGAAAGTTTGTGAGGATGTGTGTGTGTGTGTGTGTGTTTGTAACTCTTTTACGAAAATACTACTGAACCGATGACAATGAAATTTAGCACACATATAAAGGGTAACTTGGATTAACACATAGGATAGGTTTCATCCCGGAAATCCCACGGGAACGGGAGCTATGCGGGTTTTTCTTTCAAAACGCGGGCGAAGCCGCGGGCGGAAAGCTAGTAATCTATAAAAATCGCGTATGCTTACAACACACATATCTAGTAGTATTCTTAACAAAAAGGAATTATTTACGGTCCAATGCAGACACTCCCTCTACCAAATATTACTAGTGATTGACTGTTGAATGGCTTACAAATAAATAGGTTTATACGTCACGGTCTTGCTTTACTAGCAAGTAAAGACCTTTATACAGGAAGTATAGTACTTGTAGTTGTAAGAGTCTTGTCTTTAGTCTTTTTTTATGTTAGGATCTGACGATGGTAACGGCGGAACTAAATTAATAATAATTTTATATAAAATGGTAAAGTATTCGGTACTTGGGCATAACAGGTTAGCTTAGGTAAGACCTATATTTCATAATGCCTCGATCGTAAAAAAATAACAATGAAATAATACAATAGGTATTTACAAGACTTTTTTTTTTCAAGTTCTTAATAGAGACTAAGAGTTAGAGATCCTGCTTGGTGCAGTACCTATTATTTGGAAGCGTATATACAAGATCCGGATTCAATTTAATTTAATTTAATTGTATATGAAATAATATTATAAAATTTAGCACTTAAAAATATTAGCAGTACTGCAGTAATCAAGATTTATGTTTGAATTTGACTTTAAACATGATTTACCTTTATCAAGAAAAGATTGCCAATAAACCAAGTCTTTCCACATTCCATTAAGTTCAAATTTTACGTTATATTATTTTTAGTATTTACTTTACAATACAAAGCCTAACCGGTTGCGCTTTAGTCTAGACATCAATTTACATGACTATTATGTGTAATTTGGTCTTATTTAGTGGATGCGTGGTTTGAATGGATGCCACGTATTTATGGAGTTGTTTTATTTGCATAATTTTTTAATGAATGTCACCAGGAACTATAAATTTTAATATTTTTCGTACAATTTAATTTTATAACTATGTATATACACGCAATCTTTGCATTTAGCCAATTCCTTAAAAATTTTCCATCATGTACTCTATAACACCTGGAATATTTTTGCTTAAACCTGTTTTTTTTATACTAAAAAATAAAAAATGCAAAACGAATGAACTGGGTCCGATCCAAGAAAACAGCTTTTTCTACTTCAATAAACAGGATCTTTGAGGAAAAATACTCGCCAATTTTCCACATCAGTATTTTTACCACTAGAGTCCTACCTTAATGATTTCTCCCCAATTTTAATGATATGTACATATATGCCATTAACCATTACTGATGACTGATTTATATTACCACGTTTTTAAGGAATAAAATGTTACCAATATAAAATATACTATACGCTATAAAACAACATCAAATACACCGAATCCAATAATTAAAGCTGACAACAAAGTAACTTGGAATTGCAATAAAAACCCTCTTCGATCGACTCACGACCAATCCACATACATATCATTATGATAGCAAAAAACATCTCAACAATGTCACATTCTCTCGTCTTCGAGCCATCAAAATTCCATCGCTTTGGGTCAAGTTAAACTGGTGATTAGAAAGACAATGATTGAGATTGAGTTATTGACACGAGAGAGACAAAGATATTGACTGAGACATAGACGTGTCACGTGACTGTGTTAGATGATATATTGCTGTAGAGTGTAGAGGTATTTTGATAACGTTAAATAGTTTTATCTTGTTTTTATAATGGTTCATTAAACTGTCATAGCCTCGTTAGTATAGTGGGTTAAAAACTGAATAACAATTGATTTTTTCAAAGGATTTAAATAAATTATAATTAAGCTTGGCAGCTGAAGTGCCAAATAGATTTACAAGATACATAAAGTACTATATTTTACGAGATATATAAAGTAATTTCAGTATTCATATATGTTTTATTTATGTGAATTGTTAAGAAGCAAATTATACCTCTATTTCTGTACGAACGGGAAGTAACTTTTATACGAGTATTTGTAGAAATTATATAATAAAGATTAAGTCCTTGTATTTTGTTTTAAATAATTCTCTATTATCTAAAATTAAGTGTATTTTAAGACATCCCAACTTTTAAGTTGAAATATAAAATTTTTATGTGAATCGTTAAGATAAGGGTTTATTTCTCCATCACTTTTCGGGCTTGTTACTTTGGATTTTATTACTTCTAACAGAGACATAAAGTTAAATTTGCATAAATATATTTTTACGATTTTAGCGATGGTTCAATAATAATAAGTAGAGATATGTTATTCAAAACTATAAAAAGTGTGATAGAGTTTATAATGTTATTTCGATTCGATGGTTAAAACTATAACGGTGCATTTACATCAACCGAACATAGAGCTAGAGCTAGTGCAAGAACATTCTTTCCTGATCTTTTAGTGTAAACGAAAACTCGTATTCAGTATAAGAACATTGCATGGAATCTTTTAACGCACTAAGAACAACGAAAGAATACTCCACGCTTGTTTACACTAAAAGAATTTGACATAGTGGGGTTACAATGAGCATTCGTTTGATGTAAATGCACCGTTAAAGCCTTAAAACATTATTTTACTTTTCCTTTTATTCCAATATGCTCGTTAACTTACAGATTGAATTAAGGTCATTACAATAAACTATCTCCATAACATATTACTCAATAATTCTCAACCAATCGAACAAATAAAATTTCCATAAAGATTAAACATTCCCACGTTATAATTGACCTGTGCTAGTAACATTTGATAGGAATTAAATTAATTAGCGACAGATGTAAGCCAATGTGTAAGGTTCATGCGTGACGAACGGAAACGTAGTTATGTAACTTTGTAGTTAAATGCAGAAATCGTCAACATTTTGTACATAATGATTTGATTTTTTTTTATAATCTTATGATCTTATTGATTTATTTGATGACAGATACGTCCTTAAATACGTATAAAGTAAATGTTTTTAAATTCTTAAGTCGATAGTTAATAAAAATTGTATTCTATTTTTATATTTTATATACAACTAAACATGTAATGCTTTGTGGTAAAACGTGTTAATTACTTGCTATGAAATAAATAAAATTACAATCAAAGCATTGTTTGTAATGTGAATCAAGCGACTTAATTTCATAGTTTTGACTCTACTAAAAAAAATCATCATAAAAGTATTCAAATCATAACTTGAATGTTTGTCTGCCTCTCTTGATTTTCGATTTCCTTAACAAAATAATTACCTAATTAAATTATCTAGAATATATTATAATTTATAATATAGGTAGTTGCGCATGAACCAATAGAAAATGAATTATACATCCAAATAATGACATTAAATACTATAAAAAAAAAACATTTTTTATACAATTGAACAGGTTTGTAACCTGTGCCTTCTGATTAATTATATTCGTAATATAGTCATTATGCAAATTATCAAACATTAGAGTTTTTATAATTAAAGCGCTGGTGAAACCTGCGTATCGTTAATTCAAGCTGTAAATTAAGTATTATAGCAAATAGATTTAAATATATGTGTAATTTACATTTGTACATATCCCCGTTTATATATTTTATGTGGTGTGAGCTGACGAAATCGCGTCGTCTTTAAAATATATACAAATTTATTGCCAGTAGAGAAAATTTGATCTCTGCATATTTCTTTGTATAAAAAAGAAACCTTTTTCCTTTTTTAACGTGCTTTCTCATAAAGAGGGATAAAAGAAAAAAATTGTTCTTCTTTAAGTTTTTTCCGTAGGTATTCTTTAATTTAGGCACAGAATAATAACTAGTAACTCGAAGAATTTTTCAATTCTAATCTTTTAAAATAATATTATGAACTTTTACACGTTACCAAAAAAAAATATGCAATGAAGTGGGAAAGAGCTTCATTTCATTTTACATTAATATTGGAGGCATTTAAAAAGATAAATAGGTATACTAAGTATAACTAGGCACATATTTCTGATTTTCTTTTCTATTCCTTAACGAAAGGCAAATTGTAACAGAACTATATTACCAACCGTTTAGCAGATAGTCTATCTAGATAGTTTTTATTTGGCACTACAACCTAGATGTAGGCCTTATAAGTTAGCCCGGTCTATAATTATGGCTAAGTGCTTTCCTTACTGTAACTACGAACCGTATTAACTACTGGAAAAAATGCTTGAATATAAAGAATTAATCAGTAAAGATTTTTCATTTAATATTGAATCGAGTAGGTAAATAAAAGTGTATACATAGAGCGATTTTGCATGGTAGAGTTATTCAAGAGGAAGATAATTTATTAGATTTTAGACAAAGCGGATGAAACCGCGGGCGGAATGCTACAAGCATAATTATTTCCGTGCGAAGCTGAGGCGAGTCGCTAGTAATGTACCAAAATACTAACATGGATGTTGGATAAACAAAATTCACATTGAAATTCCATCTGATAAATTTTGTGCACATATTTCAAAGGATTTTTTTTCGTGAATCTTCACAACCGTACCCAGCTACAAAGCGACATATGTAAATGCGATAGTTAAATACAAATTTATATAATAGGTCAATTTTATTTTAGATATACTAAGCTTGCCTTGTAGATAGGAAATCTATGGGTAATCGACTAATCGAATCCCATTTTGAGTATCCTATTCTAAAAAACAAAATAAATGTTAAACGATTAAACACTGTCATGAATAATTAAAAAAGTGAATTCAAGTTTTAAATGACATGTACAACCAAACTTGAAAAATTAAGTTGTAACGCCTTTTCTCGAATAAAACAAATTACAAACAACAAAGTTTTATGGCGATATAACCAAATAAAGCGGATAAAAATAAATCTTCAATATATTTAAAGACATAACTCATTTATACGCTATTTTATATCTCTATGGAGCTATCAAAATGTAAAAATATTAGTGGGTGAGTAATTTATAGCTTTGTCACCTACATACAAAACAATGATTTACACCCACGCAGTTTATTGTTTGAAAGGGAATGTTTATCTTATACCTAGTAACATTTCACTTTGCAGGAAATATAAGTTAAGTAAAGGTTGTCTATACGAATATTATAAAACTGAAGAGATTGTTTGTTTGAACGCGCTAGTCTCAGGACTTATTTTACCGATTTGAAAAATTATTTCGGTGTTATATAGGCCATTTATACATCATCATGCTAAGACCAACAGGAGCAAAGCCGCGCGGGTGAAACCGCGGTGCGCAGCTAGTTTTAGTTATAAACCACGTACAATAGAGTACAAGTGATTATCTTTTTAAAAAAGTAAAATTATCTTATTAAAATATCTAATAATTTTGTTAAAAGTAGCATTCTTCAATATAATTTAGTAAAACCCATTTATTTGCTAATTATATAAAGACTAATACTTATACCTACATATGTTTGTAACAAATGTACCTATTTCAAAACTTCTGGAACAATTTTTAAGTTTAACAGGAAAACTACACAACTTACTGTCAGTTACTGAGTGACAGACTATTTCTTTTTTTGTCGAGACGAATAGCTAGTCATTAATCCTATCCTACTCCTACTAATATTATAAATGCGAAAGTTTGTGAGGATGGATCTATGTGTATGTGTATGTATGTTTGTTACTCTTTCACGCAAATTCTACTGGAGCGATTACAATGTACATATAGAGAGTAACTTGGATTAACACATAGAATAGGTTTTATTCCGGAAATCCCACAGGAACAAGAACTATGCGGGTTTTTCTTTGAAAACGCAGGCGAAGCCGCGGGCGGAAAGCTAGTACATATTTAAATAAAGCTATCTAATAAACCAACATGACTATGGAACAATAGCAATTCCCGTTATAATGGAAGTAATAGCACATATAATATAATATCTATACACTATACTAGTAATAGGTATGCTAATACTCTTGGACAATGCAAACTTAATGGTGACTTTGATAAATCGATAGTGTAATCTAGAATCTTGGTATTTAGAAATTAGAGAAATGACTTCACGTGATTTATTCCGTATATTCACGTGATTTATTATTTATACGTACTGGACATAAGTGTTATATTTTTTAAACGCTATTTTTTATCTAAAAATAAATGCATGAAATCAAAAATAGCGTGTGTGCCGAGCACATGTAGGAAGTGAAACTTCTTTGGCAAGCTTCAAAGATACCAAAACCGTCGCCTTACTCCATGGCGTGACGGTATTGTTATGACGCAATCTTGAAATTTTACTCTCAACGCGCCTAAAGAAGTTTCACTTCATAATCACAAATGGCACACAAAACAGCCTTGAGTGTGGAGTCTTCTGCTGATACAAAAATGTGAAGATTTAAAATACTTGCATTAAAATATATTCAAATATATGTGTGGATTTAAATTAGTTTAAATGCAACATTTAAGCAAATTATTAACGACATGTTCACACAGTTACAAGAAAGATTAACGACGACCCTAATTAATAATGCTTATCCAATGCGAAACAAATTGTTGGAGATAAGAATATCGAATACTTCGTTCATCAAATATTTATCCTTATTAATGTTGATATTTATAAGGGAAATGTATTGTACAATACAATTCGAAATTGCTGGATCGAAGGTAATATTTTTTACATAAAAAAAAATATATATATTTATATTTAAATTTTGATAGAACTTTTCTTTTTGGGATAAGGAAAGGATTAACGACTGGAATAGAGCAAGGACCTTTGGCTCAGCAATTTATAAACTTAGAAATAAATATCTATATATAAACAAATATTAGGTTATTAAAAATACCGCATCAAAATCAGTTACATATAGTTTTACAGACCTAAGAATAAGTACCAACATAGGGACACCGGACAGACAGCAAATTATAAAATACTAGCTTACCGCCCGCGGCTTCGCCCGCTTTGTCTAAAACCTAATAAATTATATACTAAAACCTTCCTGTTGAATCACTCTATCTATTAAAAAAACCGCATCAAAATCCGTTGCGTAGTTTTAAAGATTTAAGCATACAAAGGGACATAGGGACAGAGAAAGCGACTTTGTTTTATACTATGTAGTAATTTTATGTAATAAAAGTAGGTAGTGTACACCTCAATATAAAAACATTCACTTGATTACCATCCAATTACGTATCTTGTATTTCGTTAAAAATATCGAGAATAAAATAAAAAAGGTACAAACAGTCACATATCTGCATCGATTCATTCCTTAAAATTCCTTATTTGTAGTTTTTTTAACCTTGTTAAAGCGGTATTTGGTCCAACACGAACGGGCCATAAAAATCTTTAAATTTATCACTTCATTCCACCATTTACGATATATTGTTGAACACATTAAGAAAATTTATGGCGTTTGAACGTCTTATTTCAAACCTACAGTTCATATATTATTTCATGATTTATTCGAACTCAAGATGTGGTTTTAGTTTGTGGACAAGAAACGAGTTTTAGAAAGACGTCATTTGTATGTAAAATTATAGCTTGTATTATCGTTGAGTAAAAGGAATTCACTTCAGTGAAAATCTATTCAGAATTTTAATTAAAAATGTGTGTATTAAGATATTGTAATCTCTATCTTTGGGTATAAAGGGACATGTGTCGGTAAAAAAAACAACATGGCGCATATACATTTTGGATATCTGTATTTTGGAGAAATTAAGATTATGTCTAATGTAATTTAAATGTAGAACACGATTTAAAATGCGTACGTTTAATTAAAAATAAATATATTAAGATAATAAAATATATTTTTTTCTATCTTCTAAAATGGACACTGCCTTAGCTCATATCTTTTTGATACCGAACAGGCCGTTTTATCGGTTTAAGGACATAAATTAAGTTATAAAGATACTATTTCTTTCTCATACAATATATTATTAACTTAATTTATGGGAGTGTAAGTAGATACGAAAGTCGTAAAGTACGAATTTTTCATTCAATATCTAGTAAAATATCTCTAACGTATATATTGGATTTTATTACAAAGAATGCCGAAAACCGAAAATATCGTACCTACTTATATATTTTTTTTTCTTAATTTAAATAAAATATCTCTATCTAATCTGTGGTTAGTATAATTTAAATTTAATCTGGCAATTAGTTCATCTTTGAAATGCAAAAAAGCAAGAATTTAAATCGACTTCAAAATATACCCATGTCTCACATAAATTATAGCATTTCATATTCACCAAAATTAAAAGCATAGTGACTATGCCGATTTATTAAACAATCCAAAATGCACCATATTCACTTGAAATAAAGTATATTTTTCAATTCATAGCCCAGCATCCCACTTAAAGGGATCGTTCTATAATTAATACCTTGAATTAAATGAGATGATTGTATAATAAGGATGGCAGTGACTCTCCAAGCTGTCGATCATAATTTTTGTCCTATTTAGAAGGTACTATACACATAATAACCACTATAGATTCATATCTTCTATAGTACTCTCTATTAATATAACCAATATCATTATTGTACTCAATTATTTTTTGAGAATTACATTATTAAAAAAGAACAAGAAGAAAGGTTAGCTCTATATCTAAAAACCGAAAAAACGATAGATTTATCTACCTACCTAGCAATATGGTTTAGATAATTTAGCTATAGAAGTATGTAATGTCATCCTGCTGCTAAAATGGATATGGATATATATTATAGTGACAAGTATTGTTTCTAGGACTGAAAATATCTTAATTTCAACACGATGGATTTCATACACTGAGTGGAATAAATAATGTAAGTATAATTTGTATAAAATATTAATCCAAACTTGAATAGTTTAGCGGATCTTCTCTTTTTGATTCGTCTTAGAACTGTCCGACAAATTTAATCCAAGTTAATTTAATAGACTTTTTAATGAAAATAATAATTTATAGAATTTACGATACATTGAAAATGTTATCATTCATTAAAATACTACCGTTTCCAGATTTAAATATATCTAATTTAAACATTTTTACTTATTAACCATTTCAATCAAGTTTTTAAAATGTCAATCCTTTATTTATATTCAGAATTACTTTGTTAAAACGAAATTTAATATAAATTTAAAATTTAACAACGACACCAGGTTAACCCTATTTTTAAAAACGATAGTATCTATACATGCTTAGCAATATGGTTTTAGGGAATTTAGCTATAGAAGATATGTTTTGAGTTTGAGTTAGAAGGTTTAGGCAATATTTCATCCTAATGGTGAAATGGGTATTATAGGATATGAATATAGTGAAAGGTATTGTTTCTAAGACTGAAAATATCTCAGTTTAAACAAGCTGAATTACATTCATTGATTTGAAAAATGAAAGTGTTGCGTTATTTAAACTTGATTAGTTTAGCGGATCTTCTGTAATAATTTATGATTCGTCTAAGAACTCACCGACAAATTTAATCCAACTTAATTTAATAGACTTTTTAATGAAAATAATAATTTATAGAATTTACGATGTATTGAAAATGTTATAATTCATTAAAATTAAATACTTACAACCGTTTCCAAAGATTTCTGATTTTAAACGCTTCTACTTATTAACCATTTCAATCAAAGTTTTAAAATGTCAGGCCTTTATTTATTCTTCCTATTCTCAAATAATTTGATAATCTGATAAGACAGATTATTTAAGGTCCCACGTGTACATTGGTTCCTTCCTACCTGTGTAAAATAAAAATAAAAACCTAGATTATATTTAAAACCTGTTGAAGCTGAGTTGAAAATTACGATTTTATGGCGTATAAATATAGAGTGTTATTGGAGATAAATTATTAATGCCTACATAAAACTTTAGTACTCAGCTAAATTAAATTAAATGTTCCTGTATCCACAAGTAATTACCTATTACCAGGGATAACTTGTTGCCAATACTTTCCTTCTTTGTCATAAAAATGCCTCGTTCAATAAATACCTTATACAATGTATGACAAAAGCATAAAGCCCAATATATGTATTCCTACGTACAAAACGTACTTATAGGTACACTAGCTTTCGCCCACGACTTTGTACGTGCATCCCCGTTTTTCCCCGTTCCCGCAAGAATTTCGGGAAATCCTTTCTTAGCGGATGCCTACGTCCTAACATCTACCTGCATGACAAATTTCAGCCCGATACGTCCATTGGTTTGGGCTGTGCGTTGATAGATCACTATATCAGTCACCTCTGAGTTTTATATATATATAGAATATAGATATTATATTAGATTACGTTCCTAGTTATATCACTATATAGTATAAAACAAAGTCGCTTTCTCTGTCCCTATGTCCCTTTGTATGCTTAAATCTTTAAAACTACGCAACAGATTTTAATAGATAGAGTGATTCAAGAGGAAGGTTTTAGTATATAATTTATTAGGTGTTAGACAATACGGGCGAAACCGCGGATGGTAAGCTAGTTTAAAATAAAAGTAGAACTAGAAACTATGAACTGTATTCACATTATGTATAATTTTCTTCTAGAGTTTCGTTTTATAAGTTTAATTTATGTACTATACTTTACATAGTTTTTAGTAATTTGTTTCCTTCCGTTTCTTATAGCACACTGTTCATTCATTACGGCATTGAACGAGGCCTTTGATGGAGTGAAAAGTAGTGAAACAATTAGTTTGAACAATAGAAAGTACTGTTTCACACATGCGTTCGTAACGTGTTAATTTCCCCGTTCTCCAAACAAAGTTTTATTTAACATTTCTTAACTTACATTGACGCGGCAAAATTGTATACCTAGTGATAGTACATATAGAAATTAAACAGTTTTTAACGCGATTTATTCATAAGATAGTTAACTATATATTATTATTAAATGTATGAATGTAGACAATACTATGATAGTAGGTAGGTACTTAAAAATACAATCTTTTTTTCGCACAAAACAATTAAACGTATTTCGCTAAAATAAGATACGAATACCTAGGCTTTACCAAAAAAGATAAAGCCGAGAGCGTCATCCAATCAAACAATAAAACTGCGTTTAACTGTTAACAGGATGTCACGAGCATCAACCGATCAAATAATAAAACTACGTTTAACAGGGTCAGAGTTTAATTGGCGATTTGCAAACCGGCCGTTTAATTACACTTATTTCTTAAGCTAGATATAAAGATATATGAAGGATAGGCCCAGGTGAGTGACCAGGACGCCAGGAAGGGTGAAAGGTTAACCATTTGTTCCAGACATCTGATCGCGCGCCTTCTAGGGCTATCACAAGAAGTTTCTAGCAGATGTTTGCAGTGCGTAAAAACTGTCGAATAAGGTTTGTTGTGAGTATAAAGCCGCGTATAAATTAAGCGCGGCAAACCATCGAACATTGGCGCGCACGGCGGCCGCGCACTATGTAGACGGGATCGCCGCGCGCGGCGACGCGAACATTGCCGCGCTCGAACGTGCCGCGGGGCGATCCGCTCGCTGTCGGTTTTTGAGACCGCATCAAAGGAGCTTCAGTCGTTCGCTCGCGCACCGTGTGGACGGTTTGTAGTTTTGGTGATTTGGCTCGCGCGGCGTATATGTAAAAATGGTCAACGAAAAGTGCCGTTTACTAATACAATTGTATGGGGCTAATGAATTTTTGTGGAACAGCAAATCCTCCCAATGCCACAATAAATCGCTGAGGTATGATGCGTGGGTAGAAATCAGTAAGAAAATGGATATACCTATTCCTGACTTGAAAAAGAAAATGACTACACTTTTGGCGTCCTACAGAAGAGATGTTCGTGATGGATCGCCTGCCGCGCGCGGCAACTACGTTCAACTTAAAATATATCTACATATTGGCTCGCGCAGCAAATGAACGTCAACTCTGGTCGAACATTGGCTCGCGCGGCTGCCGCGCTTAATTTATACGCACCTTTAAAGTAACAAATAAGGTATTAATTCGTTGTAAGCAAATGCTATTAGAATATGTTATAAGCATTTCTTGAATTTGAAATTGATGATCCTTAACAATGTTTAATGTAAGTATTATAATCACAAATGTAAACATCAATAATATTAATATAATTTATGTCCTTAAGACTCTATGATTCTTTACGAACCAAATTTTTGTAATTATAACATATTTATTACTGATTACACCAGCAAATATGTATAGCTTTTTATTAAGTCTAGAAAGTGATCTGTATTAAATACAAATAATACGGCAATAAATAATATTCTTAGTGGGTGTATCAAGTAGTTCTAATGCTTTACTGCCCGTTGTCACATAAATTACAATTTATCATCCATAAATCTAATTTATCACGCAGCTTGAAAGAAATAAAATTAATGAAATAATCCTGCTGGTTGACAGCCCTGGGTGCATGCCCGTATTCATTGTTGTTTATGGTAGATTTAACAAGGCGAATAAAGCGTAAATTGTGCTATTGTTAGGCTCTATTTTTCACTTATTTATAATATATTTAATATATTTTCAATTACTGCTTGACGTGCTATGTTTAATGTTTAGTTTCCGGTACAGAAAATAAGTTTAATGGTTGTAAAAAATTAAACGGCTTTTTTGCAATTTTCAAATTAGTAACACAAATACTAGTTAAGGAAAAAAACATTAAACTCGAACTCAAACAAATTTATTCAATGAGACTCTAGAAGCACTTTTGAATCGTCATAACTCATAAGTTCATAACATATTTTGAACATTTACCATTTTCCATTAAAATAGGTTCTCATATTGAAGTTTTAATTACGTCTAAACAACAACCATTCAAATATATATCAAATACCTAAATATCACCACACTCTTAACCCATTCTACCCTACTCCAGTCTCCATGCCCAATTTAAAAACACACTTCAAATTAATCACGGTTCCTTTAATCGAGCTCTAAATGGGAATAAATACCCTAACTAATGAATTACTCCTATCACCATGGGAGGGCTTCTGAGGGAGTAATTATTTTTCCCTTTAGACCAATTAATCAGAAAACTAAAAATTCGATTCGAAACGTCAGTGTGATTTACTGATTTTTCGATGATTAGCTTACACGGGATTCGAGAATAGAGAGTAATTAACATTCTTTGGTAATTTTAAGCTTGGAATGAATTATTCAGTAGAGCTTGGAGTAGCTGCTTTTTAATTTAGTGATGTGATACGGTATATCTATTAGTTTGAATAATTCATTGCATCTTTACTGAGATTCATTAATTACCAAGGAAGTTAGATTTGCTTTAATAAAAATGTATAATGCGCTCAAATAAATATATAATGATAATGTATAATACCTAGTAGCTAATCATAAGCTTTGATTTTGTAACATTATTACGCAAATTATGTAATAATGAGATTAGAAATAACATCCGAAAGAATACCTCAATTCAGTTTTTTTAGTTACACAAATTTTTACCATCAAAGAATCGACCATCTTTGTCTTGTTGGGTAGGTATTAAATTTTCATACAAGTAATAAAGTGACCGAATTACAGCAATTATTCAAATCGGCATATGGTATAACATTATGTTATTATATCGCTTGGAGGTCACATTGGACCTTCAAGTGATTATATCTGTCTTGGTTTTGTTTTGGACAACAATTAATAATCGACAATTTTTGGCTGATACGGAAAATAATGTTATACCATATTACAATAATTATTCGTGTATTTCGTAATATATTTAAATTTTATAACTTTTTTTTATTTTAATATGAGATTCAAACAAACAATAAACGTTTGTTTCGACATTTAAACATAATGCCAGTTACTTACAATTTATTAAAAAAATATATAACAAGTTAAATTGTATGCTACACTTGAAAATTTACAACATACAACGAATGGTCAATAGCTACTGCAGACCATGTGAAATTGTATAACGACCTTCTGGCCCATCTATTGCGTCACTAATAAGGCATCTTATTAAATAAATATCTGCGCAATCATCCTCTTATATGCTCAAATAATATCTAGCTTTGAAATACAGTCAATTACTTGTAATAATATGTACCTAATGAATATATTTGTCAGAAAATGTCTTTTCAGATGGATTCCGCCACGTATTTACTTCCTATTCTTAATTAATCAGAAATCTGTATTGTTTTGTTAAAAGATTACCTATTACTTATAAAGCTTGTTACAACGTTTTATTAACAATTAAGTAGCCTCTATCTAAATGCAAAATTTTATCCGGATTCGATATTCCATTTTTGTGTGAAAGAGTATCAAACTTTTGTCCATCCCTTAATATTTTCTCAAAGTTAATATAGTTTAATATATTTAAAGTACCACATTAACTTTCCATTTTATTACATAAATTAGAAACCGCGGTACGTTACTCCCTTGTTTATTTTAGTGAGATCTTTAATCTAATAGGCCTCTCTGAATCAGCTCATTTGCATAGAAACTTAAGTACCTTTCACGTATTTCTCTATTATCTTATTAGTATAAGCTCAAATGTAGCTAAATTCCAATAAATTATTAATTAAATTGGTTAATTATAGGAATTTTCATAGAGATAGTTTTTCATTTCTAGATAGTTTTATAAGTGTTAGTTGTATATTTTAAATGTGATGTAATTGATTAATTTAGAAGTGAATCTACGAATCCTTAAAATAATAATTAACCCTCGTTTTCGACAGTTTTTTAAAGCTATGAAGTCATATAATTACTTTTCGCGCAGTCGTCGGTAGGTATAACTAGTAAAGACCATAGACCATAGCATAGGCCATATTTCACGCAAATACTACTACTGATTACAATGAAATTTAGCACACATATAGATGGTAACTTGCTCAATACATAAAATGTAGAGACTATACGACGAAGAGGTTCATAGCAAGATTAATATAGAGATAAACTTCCATACACCATCACTACACTTTAAAACAATGAACATAACACTTTCTTAATCTATTTCCCACGGTAAGAAAACACGGATATTATGTACAAATGTTCTCATTCCTGTGTTTACTGAAAATTAACAAATATTTTGTAAACAATGAAAACTTCTTCGACAGAGTAATCATTGATTTATGTGACGAAGGTGCGACTAAAATGGGCTCGTAATTTTTAGTAAAATGTTTTATATTCTCATTCTAATTGGATTGCAAGGTAATAAAACGTTTAATAGTAAAAAAAGATTGACTGTTATTATATGAGTGATTTCTTTCTTTAATATACTTGTTTAATGTAATAATCATAAATCAACTTTAACTTTCAGTCCATTTTAATAATACTTATACAATAATACTTATTTTATACAATTTCTCATATCTTTATATGTTATAATTAAAATGTAAAAAGTTGTGGTACTAACAATTCAAGCTGAAATATTGGTAATTTTTGGTTTGTCAAATCAAATCAAATCAAATTATCGTTATTTTGTTAAAGTAGTACAGTAAAATTTAATATCATACTTAATCATATTTAATTAATTGGTTACTATTTCCTATAAGCATAGTTAGAACATATCAAAATAGTAATTTAAGTACATATTATAGGTAACACTAGTTAGTTATTTTTCATAAATTTTCAGCTCTAATATGCAACAGTATAAAGTGGGATAAAATAAGTTGTTCAAGTGACATAGAGCAGACCCTCCCGGAGGGTACAGTGTCTGACATCGGACGGTTCCCGTGGCTTGGCGTCGTACAGCATAGTTTTTGTGAGTTTTAATACCTACTTATTTGATATTTCAACAGTGTAGAGTTTATCAGTTTAATAGCTATAAGTAATATAATAAATAGTGTATACGAAGTGAATGAGAAGAAGATTTACCAATTTACACGACAACTACATAGTGTACAAACCTAGTATTTTGTTCTTAGGGACAAACAAACAAAAAAATAAGTTTAAATAGAGCCACTTCGAATCAATTATATCTATACTAGATTTGAGCCCGCGGCTTCGCCCGCGTTTCGAAAGGAAAACCCGCATAGTTCCCGTTCCCGTGGGATTTCCGGGATAAAACCTATCCTATGTGTTAATCCAAGTTACCCTCTATATGTGTGCTAAATTTCATTGTAATCGGTTCAGTAGAATTTGCGTGAAAGAGTAACAAACACACACACACACATCCTCACAAACTTTCGCATTTATAATACTAGTAGGACTAGTAGGATGAGAAAGGATTCTGCTCTTATATTATGCTCTATTTACGTCAAAAAACATTCACTAATTTAATCATACAGAAAAATGTTTAAAAAATGTTCTGTATTCTTTGGGCAAGTTTTGTTTTTAATTTTAGATATCGGCGGTGCTACAAGATTCGCGATAACGGGTGGGATCCTCATCCATCCCACTTTTGTGCTTGCTCCTGCTGAAGATGTAGCCAGGATACAGCCAGCCACTTTAGTGTGAGTTTAATATACTTTATTTAATATACCTACCTGGATCACTATTAGAATAAATAATGGTGGTAGTAAATTAATTTATTCTTTATTTCGTTGAAAGTGTCGAAGGGCAGTGTGTTAGTGGTTCTTAGAAAACATACATCTTCCATAATTATTTCTATCCTACAAATACAATCAATTGATCTCTTTAATCTTTAAGATTTTCATTAATTACCATAACAGATTGAAGATATGTACAAAAGATTAATTATTATTACTTTACAGAAATAATACGAAGTTTATAGCATGGCAGACAGCTACAAATAAGTATTCTATAGACGTGGTTGATTATTACATGCACCCGGAGTATGAAAAACAGACGTTTGCTACTGTGGCTCTTCTTGAACTATATTCCAGGAAAGATTATGGCATTGGTGAGTTATGCTTCATGTTTATATTTACTACAAATAGCTAGAAATTATAGGGGCTTTAACGGATTTTAAGCCCGATTTATTATATATACTAGCTGCTGTGCTCCGCGGTTTCACCCCGTGGCTCTTGGCCTTAGCGTGATGATATATTACTTATAGGCTTCCTCGATGAATGGGCTGTCTAACACTGAAAGAATTTTTCAAATTGGACCAGTAGTTCCTGAGATTAGCGCGTTCAAACAAACAAACGCTTCAGCTTTATGATATTATAGATTAGTATAGATTCTTATGACCACACTCACAGTAAAGTGTTCGAAATTTTATAAATGTAATACTTGCGTAAGTAACACACTAAAATACTACTAGCTCTTAACCGCGGCATCACCTGCGTAGTTAACGGAAGTTCCCATAGCAATGTTATCTTTTACCGTTTCATTTTTAGACACTGATCAACATTTATATTGAAGACACGATAAGTGCCTGTTTGTTAAATGTATTTTGTTTATATTACAGCACCTCTGTTACCAATATGCATGCCAATTAGAGGTGGTGGCACTTTCTACGATATGTATGTGGTAAAAATGACTGATGGTAAGTTTTTACTTACCACTAATATATAACGTCGCAGAATATTCACCACATATTAATTCAGCCTTTGATTTAATTTGATAAGTATTCAATTTAAATAGTAAAAATATAATAACTATTTGAACTATTTGTATTATAGTTTATCATTAATTAATAGTTATAATCGATATCTACAAATTGTTATTTTATCTGTAAGAAATGTTTGTTCACAGAAAAGGTAGATTTAGCAAAGGAAGTGATCAAAGTGAACTTCGTCGAGAACCAAGATTGTGAAGAATTCTATTTTCAGGCAAAGGTGTTTTTTTATTTCTTACAAAAAATTACGAACAACTTCCATGTAGGGGCCCTCAGGGTATTAGCGTATATATTATATGTCCTTAAAAGGCCGGCAAAACGTCTGTAACACCACCAGTTTTGTGTTTATGAATACTTAACATCAGCTCTACCATAAAAAGATTATATTTATAACTAGCTGCGCTCCGCGGTTTTACCCGCAGTGTTCCGCTCCTGTTGGTCTTAGCGAGATGATATATAGCCTATAGCCTTCCTCGATAAATGGGCTATCTAACGCCGAAAGAATTTTTCAAATTGGACCAGTTGTTCCTGAGATTAGCGCGTTCAAACAAACAAACTCTTCAGCTTTATAATATTAGTATTGATAAGTATAAGTATAGATAATAGTTTGCTGTAATTTAGTAACTTAATTTGAATAACAGTTTCGCACTAAGTTGGAGGTTACTGGTAACAGCCAAGAAACTTTGTTATCGTCTCTACTATATAAAAATAAGTCGGGTTTTCCTTCCTGACGCTATAACTCCAGAACGCACAAACCGATTTCCACGGATTTGCATTCGTTGGAAAGAGCTCTGGCTCCGTGAGGTTTGTAGCAAAGAAAATTCAAGAAACATTTCAAAAGAAAAGCGGGAAAACCTGGAAAATCATTTTTCACATACAGCGCCTTATGTAACATTTCGTTTGGTATTTAAACATAAGGCGGCGAAACGGAGTCCGCCGGGTTCGCTAGTAACTAATAATAAGATAAATTTTTAATCAATTCAATACTTAATATCATTATCGCATTGCTCGCATTGATCCTCACTCAGTCTATTACATTAATTTTATTTAGAGTTTAATAAATATAATCAGTTATTTAACCGTTTACATTTATATCGACAATTTTTTGCTTTTCAGTTAAATTACAAAAAGATGACGCCAGTTAAACCCTTATGTGCTAAATCAATAAACATGAAGGACCCTTGTGTTTGGGATGGTGGTTATGCTCTCATCACCAGGCAGGCTTGGGGCTTCTGGAAGTTGGTATGATTTAAATAGATATATGTATATTCGTATACCTTCAAATACTATTTCGAGAGTTATTGTATGCAATGAGGAGATAAGTGATAACTGCGAATGATTTACTTACTGATGACTTACAGCCTACTTAGTTTGAAAAAATACCTACCTAAATGCAAATAAAATGATTGAACTATCGATTTTTTTTGCGAAGATCGCTTTTGAACAACGAATAATCATTTTAATTTGTTTTTAATTTCTCGCGTTTAAGGGCCGATTTTTCAATGCTTGGATTAAACTTATTCGTCGAATAATGTATAAAACTACCATTTTAAAAACGTATTCTAATTGCCCGTATTTGACAGTTTACGTGACATTCGTGTTGGATGGATAAGTTTTATCCAAGCATTGAAAAATCGGCCCTTATTCGAACTTTCATTCGTTTAAATTCGTATAAGAATGAATTTTACCAGAATAACAACTTCATCACATAGAAAGATCCTACTAATCCTACTAATATTATAAATGTGAAAGTTTGTGAGGATGGATGTGTATGTGTATGTTTGTTACTCTTTCACGCAAATATACTACTAAACCGATTACTATGAAATTTAACACACATATAGAGGGTAACTTCGATTAACACATAGGATAGATTTTATCCCGGAAATCCCACGGGAACGGTAACTATGCGGGTTTTTCTTTGAAAACGCGGGCGAACCGCGGGCGGAAAGTTAGTAATTTATATTTTTTAGATAGGTTTCGGTCTCCGTGGTCCAGGCTGCGCGGCGCCAGCTCGCTTTATCAACGTCCACGACTACCTCATGTGGATAGACGAAGTGATCACCCAGGCTCCACTACAAGAGAAATATTTGGATGAAGAGGCATTGGTGTTCAGAAGGGTGTCACCTATCAAACTCGTTATGTATAAATGTAAGGAGCGGGTTTTTTTTGTTCGAGTTTTGCTAATGGTTGGAATTTTGTTTGTGGACTGGCAATAATTATAGTTGTTCTTATAATATTCAAATTTATATTGTGTTGAATGTTTTTTTTAATTATTTTTTTTTTTTAATATTTTTAAATGTGACGATTTAACGATAGAGTATAAGAATCGAGTGTAAATTCTTAATTTAGCAATGTCTTATTTTTTTTAATAATATGTAATCACATGAAAAGAAGCTGTCTTTTTACAATTGTAAAGCTATCTAGTTAAAACCTACACGTATTCATGTGATCTTTATGATTTCTTCTAAACATTTCAGCCAAAGTGAGACAGCCAAATAACTTTGGTCAGTGCGAGAGAAAAAAGCGGGGAAGCGTTCTTTACAAAGACAACACGGAAATTCTGGCGACCAAGAATTTTGCACAAGGCTTCTTTTTCGTAGGTTTTCCTTAAATTTTTTTTTGTAAGATAAAACTTATTTTTATACATTTTGATTCGTAGAAAACACGCAGACGTTGGAGCCTTCGGTTTTTCCATGTGGATAAATGCAAGTAATGCAGAATGAACTAGTTCAGTACTAAAACACACGTTTCATAACCATATTTATTTTTAACTAGCTGACCCGACAGACTCTGTCGTGGAGAACTGTCAAACGTGTGTAGTTTGCGTTATGTTTTCTTATTTTTTGTGTGACCGAATTTCTAAATCTTTCCTTTATTTATTTATTTATTTTATTTTAGAATTTCCGAAAAAGGATACAGATTACATTTATGACATCTTATTTAAGTACGTCATAAGTCCATATTTTTTATGGACAGGAGAAGGATCTTATGATCCTTAAAAAATACGTGTGACACTCGAGGACTGCCGCGGTAAAGCTATTGCATAGCATTGCCGGTTGGAGTGGGGGGTGTTAGGAGGCCGTATCGATTTTAGAGTGATTTTGACTTGTTTCTGTAATTCTTTAGGAGCTCGGTTAAAAAAACTAACTACTATGTTTTATGAAAGTAATGAAATAATTTAAAGTTCTCTAGAATTTTCGATTATATAGATCTGCCGTAACAGCGTTTGCGCTCCCGTATATATTCGAAAATTCTAGAGAACTTTAAATTATTCCATTACTTTCATAAAACATATAATATGTATTTTTTTATTGCAAACTTTTAAGCATAAATCTATCATTTAATGTGTATTTTTTTATTTTTTTTTAACTCTGTTGTATGTACTAGAAATTCGACGCCATATACGCATAAAATTTCATCAAAGTAATGCTATTTTAACTTAGATTTTCTTTGAATTTTTGAATAAAAGTACTTAAAATTCCTCGAACACTTTTTAGAGTGTCTCAGTGTCTTTATTGTTGTATATTTTATAAGAAAACTTCTTCTTTTAAATTCTGTGTAAACTACAAAGACACGAACGCCCCGCATTGAAAAAATTGAAACACGCCTCAGGTTATTGGCTATTAAACAAACTGGACAATGAAAATCAATAAACTGTCTCGGTCACTTTTTAGATATTGAATAAATCTTTAATTTAAGATATTATAACACATTGTTACTAATTTAGTTTTCTTGCACGAGCTCCTAAAGAATTACAGAAATAAGTCAAAATCACTCTAAAATCGATACGGCCTCTTAGGTTTTTTCGTTACGGAATTTTTACATTCGGTCGCCGCGCTCAAAGTCTGAGATAAAAGCTATGCAATAACAAATATCGAAATCAGTCCAGTCGTTCATACGTGATACCTGACCAAGGGAAATAGGGATTCATTTTTATATAGAGACTAGCTTACCGCCCGCGGCTTCGCCCGCTTTCTCTAAAACGATTTGAGATTTAAACTATCCTATCTCTCAAGTTGGATCGAACTGCACATGGTGTGCGAATTTTATTATAATCGGTTAAGTGGTTTAGGAGTCCATTGAGGACAAACATTGTGACACGAGATTTATATATATTATAAGATGACTGCAATAATCACAATATTCATGAAATCTCTTCCTTTTAATTAAGTTATAAACAACACATTAATAACTTTTTCTTCAGATGTCAGTCGCGCAAGCAGCAGAGGTGTCTTGCGCCACTGTAGTGCTAGAGGTGTCGGCTCGCAGTAACGCGGCGATCTGGGTGGAGAACCATTGCTACCAAGACCTGACTGCGGACAGGACGGGCTACCGGCTCGATAAGAAGAAGGATTTACAACCGTAAGTTAAACAGTTTGATATAGCCGTTATTATCATACTCTAAAATTTATTTGTTCAAATAGACTCCTTCTAGCATGTTTGAATCATCATGAGTGATGATGACGTAGTTTTGCCATTTACCACCGATTCGGTAAGCAGTTTCTACGCAGAAGAACTGGCAAGAAACTCCGTAATTGCTGTTTTAAAATCTTTTTATTTTACATAATAATGCCAAAGAACTGTCTTGTGATTCTTAAGCGACATTCCATGGATATTCATCTTCTGTATACCTTCTACCTACTTCTTCGTAAAGAAAAACAATTAGTAAAACAGCTGTAGGTATAATGCATCTGCCCCATTCCCACAAGACATGGAAATTTACTTAATCATACATCTATGACACTATCTTTGGACATCGTCCAACAAGCATGCATCTGTGATGTGTGTACTCGAATAAATAAATAATTCCATAGCTGTTTTGTACAAATTAAGCACCCTGGTTAGTAGCCTTAAAGTTTTTATATATAGGTGCCTAGTTTGTTTATCGTGAGATGGAATTCGAAACATTGCTTTGCAGTAGTGACGATCTTTTTAAACTCATTAGAAACGAAGCAAAATATTATCAACTTTCATTGATGCCATTCAAATAACAGACATGTTACATTAAAACCTTTAAATTAACTCTTACTTAATTCTAAATCTTTTTTTCCTTTTAAAACATTACAGGAACGAATGCTTCATATACTTCCAATCGGTCGCGTACGTCGAGTTTCGCTTCTACTTCTCGTTTCGAGCAGTTCTAGAAGTCACTCTGTACGGTAAAGTGGAATACGTGAAGAACCTGCTGCACCCGCACCGTGTCACCGTGTCTACACACGCGTGGTACCCCACGTATATATATCTGAGGGCCAAATGGTTCGTGCCGTATAGTGCTTGGTGGTGGGCCATGTAGGTACGACGAAGATTTTGTGAAAGATGTAGTTTATATATAAGGTAATTTTCGACTGCCAGTTTGTTCTGTTTTTGTAAAAGTTATTGTGCAGAAAGTATTGGTGGAAGATGTTGTCCACCAGATTGTCTAAAAAAGATCGCTGCCTTAGCAATAAGACCGCCTGCTGTGCCAACTCGTGTATAGACTTTATTATGACTATATTATGTATGTTATTAAACAATTAAAATACCATGGACAACATTTAAATGTTTTATTTTTTTATTGAAACCCTACTTAGTGCGGTATTAGAATACAGGATTTTAAAATGAAAACAAGTGATAATTTTAAATTTATTGTATTTAACTGGTTTCTAATTTAAGTATTGACTTGCCTGGTTTATTCTTATACCTGTCCAAGTGCAAATAAATCCAACACATTACAAACGGTAATAATACTTTAACAATACTTTGTACGTTTTATGTTCCGGCAATGGATTCATGAAACATTAACTGACTCGTAATTAAAAAGCATCATTCTATATAAATAGAATCTTCATCTTCTTCTTCATCTTCATCAGCCTTTCGATGTCCACTGCTGGATGTAGGCCTCTCCTAATGCACGCCACTGAGCCCGGTCGTTGGCTCTTTGCCGCCATTTGCGGCCAGCAACCCTGCGGACGTCGTCACTCCACCTTGTAGCAGGGCGTCCTACGCTACGTTTGCCGAGTCGCGGTCTCCACTCTAAGACATGTGTGCCCCAGCGGTTGTCGGTTCTGCGGCACATATGACCGGCCCACTGCCACTTCAGCTTGCTAATTCGTTAAATAGAATCATAAATCTGCAAAAGCTTAACTTCGTAAATTAATCTTTATATATTTCGTTCCTTTGTGATTGAGTTATGCCAATGAATGATCAAATGATGGTAATAAATATGTATCATGGGGATTTTTTACTGGGACTTAACATTTAAGTATCAGAACGACTTATTTTTACTGCGAATCGATTTCCTTTGCATTCCTCTCAGTTGAAACTCTTATCTAACCAGTATTCTAAGTGGGTTATATATCACCGTAATCTTTAAGAACATCTCTCAAACATCTGTCTGGTTTTAAAAAATGGTCGGAGTGTTTGATGCGTATATCAAACAATCCGCGGAGTTATCAGGTTGTTTCCCGTAAAGTTACTAGTTTTACGGCAAATTGTATGCCATTATTTTTTAGTGCTGTACATTTCTTGCGGTTTTAGGATGTTTTCGATCTTGCAAATTGAATTAAATTTGTAAATATTGGTCAATATTGGTGTAAGAATGTTCTTTGTTTTGTGTTAAGCACAGTATAAAGTGTGGTACATATTTGTTTGATAGTAAATTTCACACTTATCTTTTTGAAGTGAAACTTCTTTAGGCGCGTTGAGAATAAAATTTCAAAGTCGCGTCATGACAATACCGTCACGTCATGGACTAAGGCGACGATTTTAATATCTATGAATCTTGTCAAAGAAGTTTCACTTCTGTTACGTGTGCTAAGCACACACGCTCTTTTTAGGGTTCCGAACCTCAAAAGGAAAAAACGGAACCCTTATAGGATCACTTTGTTGTCCGTCCGTCCGTCTGTCAAGACCCTTTTTCTCAGGAACGCGTGGAGGTATGAAGCTGAAATTTATATCAATTACTCAGGTCTACTGTTCCTTGAAGCTGTGAAAAAATCAAACTTCTAAGCCAACGCAATCAAAAGATACAGCCGTTTATGCCGCAAATTTTCGACACTTGCAAGGGAATCAAAACCTACAGGGTGCTTCCCGTGAACTCAGAATCTTGAAATTTGGTGCGAAGCAACGTCTTGTAGCATAGATAAAGGAAAAATTACGAAAACCATAAATTTTTAGTTACAACACATATATTTTTTTTTAATAATTTTAAACTTACTACCCATTTCCTCATAAACGCGTAGAGGTATTAAATTGAAATTCATACCAAATACTCAGGTCTATAATACCTTTGTCAAACTTCTATGTCAACGCAATCAAAAGAAACAGCAATTTAAGCTGCATATTTTGAAACTCGCAAGTACTCGCAAGGGAATCAAAACCTAAAGGGTACTTCCAGTCGACCTAGAATCTTGAAATTTGGCATGAAGCAACGTTTTATAGCACACATAAAGGAAAAATTCCGAAAACCTTAAATTTTACGGAACCCTCGGTGCGCGAGTCCGACTCGCACTTGGCCGGTTTTTTATTTGGAACTATTATGTATGTATTTAACCGCCTCCTTGGTACAGTGGTTCATGGTTGATGCGTGAGCGTAGAACCTGGGTAGGTCCTGGGTTCAATTCCCGGTGGAGACGAATAACCGCTGATCACCTACTTGTCCTTTTAGAAAATCGATCAGTGAAACAGATGTATAATGCATCTGCCCCTTACCCCACTAGGGGAAACGGGACTTCACTTTTATTATGTATTTAAATTGATGTTCAATATTCACAATATAAACTAACAAATACCAATCTATATATCGACCATAAAATGCGTAAGTGAAACGAGTGGAATTAACGATCAAGTAATCAAGATGTTATCAAAGATATTTTTATATTCAAGGCTGTTTTTAACGAGAGCACTGTTTCAAGTGATCGTGTATTTTGTAATGTTTTTATGTTTGTTAATTTTGATGAAAGATATTTGCAATAAAGATATTCAAATTATTTCGTTTTTTTTATTTTTTTAAAGCAGATGCAGAGACACACACAACTTATTTCCAAATCAAATGTTTTTATTTCTTTTTGTAAGTACATGTACACAACAAATAGAATTAATAAAAAGAATGTATCAGACATATTGAAAGACAAATGATATGCAAATTTATACATATTTAATTAATTAAGCAATAATTTAATTAAAAATACATATAGTTATTTAAGCTTCAAGGCTATTGTTTTCTTGACCTTATTTCTATATGTATGTTACACCATAATATATTTTATGTTTTGACTTTGCGCTAATTAGACATATTCGTATAGGAGGTAGCAACGTTGACAAGAGAGAATTTTAGTATAGTTGGTTCTTTGATATGCTGTTCCTCTTGCTATTTCGGTTATAGTCCGGGCTGTCTGGCTGGCCGCAGTGGTTGCGTTTATTAGTGCGCATCTTATCTGCACAGGGAAATATCCTTAATTTAAAGTCATTTTTTAACGCGTAATTTTTAATCTTTTGCCTTTAGATAGATCCATCAGACATAATTTTTTTATTGCAAGACGTTTTTTTCGTTGTTAAATAGGTGCCAGACGCAATTTTTATTTCAAAATAATTAAAATATCATCGAAATAAGTGAAATTCCATCAACATGAGTCCCCGTGAAGGATAAGTAATCACTGTGTTACTTATACTATATATAATATTCATTTTACTATTTACAATTTTTTTGCAACAATCTACCATGGTGCCTCCTTTTCCCAACGAACCTCAAATAGGACGTTAAATGTAAACTTGATAAAAACCAAATACATATCATCAAATTCATATTAATACCCAAAAGTGTAATAAATATGGAAGCATCTATTAAAAATATTAGTTTACTAATTATTTAATATAAGTATTAAAAAAGGATTCTTCTTTCAAGCCTTAATTCACCCATAGTCGGGTATAGGCCTCCTCATGTTTTTTCCATTCTTTTCGGTCTTTGGCCAGACGCATCCAAGATTTACCCGCTGTTTTAGAAATATCGTCGGACCACCGTGCTTTCGGTTTGCCTGGCTTACGTCTACCACTCCATGGTCTCCATTCCGCCACTTTCAACGCCCATCGTCCGTCGCTCCTTCGGCACATGTGGCCTGCCCATCTCCACTTGAGTTGGCATACTTTGAGAACAATATCAGTAACCTTTGTACGTTTTCTGATAGTTCTATTTGGTATGTGGTCTAAAAGGGAGATTCCGAGCATGGCACGTTCCATTGAACGTTGAGCTACTTGCAGTTTGTGAGTAACTTTTTTAGTCAATGTCCACGTTTCTGCACCGTATGTGATCGAAGGTGTGACGCATTGATCGAACATTCGCCGCCTGAGAAATAGTGGGATCTTCTGGTTTTTAAGGATATCGGCAAGTTTACTGAAAGCCGCCCAACCTAGTTGTATTCTTCTGTCTATTTCATCTGTCTGCCCATCCCCTTCCAGTTGTATGGTTTGGCCTAGGTATATGTATGTTGTTACTCTTTGTATTGTGTGTTCCCTAACGGCTAAGCTGTTCAAGTTAGGGTATTCTCTGCACATGAATTGGGTTTTTTGTGTATTCATTTTTAATCCAACAGCAAGTGAAGCGCTATACAATTGCTCGATCATCATTTGTAAGGCATCGGGTGTGTGTGCGAATAGGATGATATCATCAGCAAAGCGTAGGTGAGATAAAAATTCTCCGTTGATATTCACACCTGTTGATGACCAATCCAATGTTCTAAATACGTCCTCTAAGGCCGCTGTAAATAATTTTGGCGATATTGTATCTCCTTGTCGAACGCCTCGCTGAATAGGGATAGGTTGGGTAAGTTGATGAAGTTTGACCTGGAGAGTAGCACCGCGGTAGATTTCTTTCAAAATTTCCACATATCTCGTGTCAATTTGACAGCGTTGTAGAGCATGGAATACTGCCCAGTGTTCCAAGGTGTCGAAAGCCTTTTCATAATCAATAAAAGCTACACATAATGGCTGACAGTATTCTGCGCATTTTTCTATGACCTGGCGTACGGTAAATATGTGATCAATTGTTGAGAAATTGCGTCTAAATCCCGCTTGCTCCACTGGTTGTTCAGCGTCAAGTTTACTAGCAAGTCTATTTGTCAGTAGTCTGGTAAAAACTTTATAGATGTGAAGAAGGATCGATATAGGCCTATAGTTGGCAAGATTGGCCTTGTCACCTTTCTTGTACAATAATGTGACTATGGCATTTTTCCATTTTTCAGGAGCTCGCCCTTGTATAAGCACACTATTGTAAAGTTGTTGGAGTTCTTTGAGAAATACTGGGCCTGATTTTTTGAGCAGTTCAACTGGAATATTGTCTTCACCGGGCACTTTATCACATTTCATTTGCTTTAAGGCAGTTTTTATTTCATAGAGACTGAAGTCAGGTAAGTCTTCCGTGTAGTGTCTCGTTAATTTAGCTCTGCAGTCTCCCGGTATAGAAGTAGGTCGTGATGATGAGGTGTATAGGTTGGAATAGAATTTTTCAACAATCTCCATAATCTTTTCTAGATCGTTGGTCTCTTTCCCATTTTCTGCCTTCATTCTACAAATATGCTGGCTACCAATTGACAACTTTTTTCTGAATACTTTGGGGCCTCGGTTCTTAGTAATAGTATCCATTATAGTGTCGTGGATATGATTCCTGCAGTCCCGCCGTATAGCTCTTTTGACTGTTTTGTTAAATCCTGATATGTCGCTTGAGTGATTAGAGAGTAGGGTGCGTCTTTGATCGATCAGGTTTTGGGTGGTCACTGATAATATATGTAATTTCTTTCCGGCTTTTGGTTTGCTAAACTCCATTGCAGCCGTTTTAAGTGCATTTGATAGATGATCATTTATGTTGTCAATGTCTTCGTCTACACTTTTCTCTCTAAGCAGATCTTGAACACGCTGTTGAAATAGGTCGGTATTGGCGGATATAGCATTTAAATTATATTTTACATTTCTTCTTTGTATGAGTTTTGAGCGTTCAGACTTTGTATTCAACCGGATTTTGGCTCTAACTATCCTGTGGTCACTGCCCATGTTAATGCAGTTTAAAGTACTGACGTCAGTTATTACGTATTTCTTGTTTGTTAGAATGTAATCTATTTGATTTTTAGTAGTACCATCTGGACTAGCCCAGGTCCACTTCCGGTTATTCTTTTTTTGGAAAAATGTATTCATTGCATATAATTTATGTTTAATTAGAAAGTTTACTAATAATTGACCTCTACTATTTCTGGTACCCAACCCATGCCTTCCTATGTATTCGTCATTTATTGTAGATCCTTCTCCAATCTTTGAATTAAAATCACCCATAACAATAGTATAGTAGCAAGGCGAAGTGTTAAGAGCGTCCTCTAGGTGACCATAGAATTCATCGACAACCAAGTCGGGGCAGGAGCTCGTTGGTGCGTACACCTGCACAACTTTTAGTTTTAGACGACTATTAACGTTAAAAATAGCGTAAATTACCCTAGATGAAACAGGGGTCACGCTCTTTAGGAGATGTGCAAAGGATTTATGAATTAAAATTCCAACACCACCCTGCGAGTTCTCATTTCCTTTGTGGTATAGAAGGTGGCCAGACGGTAGTCTTGTGAGACCTTCACCCTGTCGGCGTGTTTCGCAAAGACCCATAACTGTCCAATTGATTTTGTTCAGGACGCTGTTTTCAAGTTCCACAAGATGTTCATTTTTAAGAAGACTTCTCACATTAAACGTAGCAAAATTTACAGTGTTTTTATGGCAGCCGGATCCCGTCCAGAGATTTTTAGCACCCCCTGTCCTGTCGGATCCCCGACCGCTGCCGTAGTCAGGCCTAACAGGACCGCTGGGAACTGGGGGCCGTGGTTTATTGGCTTTATTCATATTAATCATGAGGGGTTTTAGCCGTGAAACGCCGTGCTGGCTACTGCAAGTTGGCGAGTCCACTCTTTCAGAGGGTATTTACTCCTCTGGGCTTGTGGTAGCCCTCTCTGTCGGTAGGCAGAGTGTTCGGGTTATTTGACCGCCGCCCGATACTCGGCGTTGACGGTTTTACGGTTTGCTAGGTCGAATACGCAAGAACCAACCTTCCTCCTTTCTCACCCGGGCTTAGGACCGGCCATGGCGGAGTTAATATAAGTAATAAAGGATAATATAATATAAGTAATAAAGTTATAAGTAATTAAAAAAGGATAATATAATATAAGTAATAAAGTTATTAGTTACTTATCTTTTAAGCGGACTCATGTTGATGTAATTTCACTTATTTCGATGACATTTTAATTATTTTAAATAAAAAATTGCGTATGGCACCCATTTAACAACGAATAAAACGTCTTGCAATAAAAAAATTATGTCTTATGGATCTATCTAAAGGCAAAAGATTAAAAATTACGCATTAAAAAATGACTAAAGTTAAGTATATCTTCCTGTGCAGATAAGATGCGCACTAATAAACGCAACCACTACCGCCAGCCAGACAGCCCGGACTCTAACCGAAATAGCAAGAGAAACAGCATATCAAAAACCCAACTATACTAAAATGACTTTTTTTAAAACGTTGGTAGCTCCCGTACCATATATAATTATTATTAAATTAGACATTGCTCAATAATGACGTTCTTAAAAGTAAATGAATATATTTAGATACCTATTTATAATCGAAAAAGTTTATGTGTGTACGACTCTATATTTAGATACTTTACCAATGTTCAGCTAGCCGACACATTTATCTATAGAAAACTGTGGATTTGACAGGAATAGCTAGTGTAATAAACACTATATGGTTTTTTAACCACCATTCTTTTGAATGCCAACTTTTCCCGCCAATTTATACGTAAAATTAACGAGTTACTTAAACAACTGTCAACATATGTTAATAGAGTACTTGATCCAAATACTCTCAGGTAATTAATTCAGCCGTTTATCGAAAGATTTATGCTATCACGTACAAACTTTCGAAATTTGTTCAATTAAATATATCTGCTATTACAATGGGATAAGATATATATTGGCGTGGAGAGAATAAGTATTGAGAATACGTAGAAATGTATCTATAGGCTGGAAATCAACGGACAGACAGAAAAAGTTGTCGAGGTGAAAGACCGCGATGAGGTAGGGCTGTCGCAACGAGGTTTTCGTGTGACAATGGTACATGAGGCTATTTTACTACTTGGAGATGTGACCGTGTCTAAATTTGCGCGTTATTTAATATTATTTCCTAACATTTAACATTAGAAGTAATTTTTCTGGTGACGCACAATAAAAAAGCATTAACCTAATGATAAGTGCATTAGGTATTATTTTCCTAATTATAGATAACGTATAAAGATAATAATAAATACTTATAGCATAAATTTGTTCGTACAAATTATTTAAATCTTAAAATTGGATACCAGTATCACACTAAATTTGATACAGTTACAACAACATTAATTAAAACTGATTAATTTTTTTCTGGTCGCTTTATATTTAAAGCACTTCATAAAATTAGCTTTTTTGCGAGCTGTTATTAATATAGAATTTACTATGTAAATATATACCTCTAATATTTATTTTTCATGAATATAGTACCATTTCTTTGCAAGAATTAGAAATTTTAATTTATTGCTTGCTTCCAAGACATGTTCTTGAAACAGGAGAAACGATATTTTTTATCAATGATAAGATCTTTTATAAAGTAACAAACTTTCACATTTATAACTGTGTTAGTGGCAACCCTACATCTCGAATAGGAGATTAATTGCGTCCTATTATATCAAGCTGTTTCGCAAATCGTTTGCCTTTGTGGAGATTTGTTTTCACGACCCACCCTGACCTTTCGTAGTAAATTATGTTATAAATCATTTACTTACTGTCATCAAATATCTTATATCCGGCATATTTTAAAATTAAACAATAGTATTAATAAGTTTTATTGACTTAAATGAGGTCACGCTTGTCTATGTAGATGGCATGGGACGAATGGTTTCATATTTATTTTATTGATGGCTAGTCATTTGGTTTGAGAAAGGAAATATCAGACTTAGATGTTTTTGTGTTTGGAGGTAAAATTACAAAATACTTACTTGTAATATATGTATGTTAGAAATATGCTTGGTTAAATTTGCAAATGTTTTCTGCTTTTTCATTCAAATTATATATATTTGGATGAAATGAATATAAATTTAGGTACTAAAATATAAATGGTAACGTTGGTATCTATCCCATCTATCAGAATAATTCCGCATTATTCTTATAAGAATCACGATTTGAATGCTTATATTAGCATTGGGTTCTGTTTCATCACAAATCGCTTAATAAAAATGCTAATTTTGAGTAAACAAAAGCGCATACTCGTAAAAAAATATCTCATATACTTACGTTCAGACAATTTATACATCGCCATTAGATAAAATTAATTCAAACATCAAATCAAACACAAGCAAATAAAGATATAACAATAAACTTTATTATCCAACAATAAGGGTCAAATTTCAAGAAGTTTAGATTGAAAGCGATACATTACAAAGTTAATGCATTTTACGGGCTCTGAGGACGTTTTCATGGCTTCATACAGTTTCCATTTCATTCGGATTTTATGTTCAGATTACAGTAATCTTTAAAGACCTCAGGTGTTATTTCAAGAGGTAGAAATAAAATATATATACTTATGGATATTTTATGACTTTAAATGTTGGTTCTTTGAAGATGGAATAACTCCTATAAGCCTATAAACAAGATTAATGCCCACGATTTAACTCGAAGTGACATTATTTGCTTAACAAACTTTTTTACTTTGAAAACTTAGTTTTATTATTATATTAAATATAACTAGCTAATGTGACAAGCGTTATGCTGCTGCAGGATCGCTTCGAGGTAGGAAAATAGTTTGTAAGAGCCCATACACAGTCTTATCGAACGTACACACAACATCATAAACATCTATAAAATCATTTCTGTAGTGTTTGCTTTTTTCTGGGGTGTTTGGTTACAAACAAAAGAATTTTATACATATACGTTATTTACATTGATAGATGGTAGGTATCCTATGTATATAAAACTCGAGAAAGCACAGACGGAGATAGGTACATCACTCGTAAGTATTAATAGCATATTATAATATTAATTCAAGTTTATGTCGATAATCAAGGTAAGACTTAAAAAGCACCTGCTAACCATTAATTTAGCATAAAAAGTAGCTAAAGTTACACGTGTTTAATTAATTGGACATCAATTATGATTGATGTTTAACTTAATTCACTTAATAATCTTAAATATTAAAGTATGAAATTAATACAATAATTTTTATGTTCAAAGATGTATAGAGCAATCTTGAGCAGTGCAAAAAAAAAATAGAAAATGCAATCCACAAACAGGCGGCGCTTAAATGTTTGATTTAATATTAATAAACAATGTCTAGCTGTCATTAAAATTCATTCATTACGCGAATCGTTCTCACGTGTAATATTCTATCGAAGGCTTGATAAAAACTGTAAGAAACCGTTTAAAATTAACATATTACTTGCAAATGCATGGGTTATGATATTATTCGAGCGCGTTGATGTCTTTTCTATGATAACATCTGCGCCATTGCACTTACGGGAGGGCTATAAATTGCTGAGTTTAGTTGATAGCTTAGAAGTTACGAGGAATTTGTATAGTATAGAATATTGTATAGTATAACTATAGAGTAATTACAATTTTTATTATTTTATGTTTGAACTCTTGAGTTAAGTTAAATCATATAAAAAGCGAAAAAATAATGTAAAATAGCCTTAGTAAAGTATATTTTCCATTAAAATAAAATATTTTATAGAGCAAATACCTATAGCAAAATATTGTAGAGTTTAATTTTTTTAATTTAAACTCAAATTTAAACCTTTTGTTTCCTTGAGATTTAATTAAGTTTTAAGTAATTGTGTTGATTTCAGTTAACTGTACATTTTATATTTAAGTTCAAACTGTTGTCCTTTTAAGCTAAGTAAGTCCAAGGCTCTCACGCTTGACCATTAAAAGTTCACCGTCTTGGCTTCGTTTAATGATTAATGATGATTTTTATCACGCTCCGCCTTAATGATTTAATGATTCGCCAGTATTGAGGTCATTTATGTGTGCTGTTAATTGTCTTTTATCATTAATTATAATGTTTTTTATTTATGATAGATTAACTAATTATTAGGTAGAGAATATCTTTGTAGAGACTACATTGAATAGAAAAAAATATGTTAGAATGAGACTCTATATTTTTTAGAATATAAATGTAATATGAATTGAATTGGGAAAGTATGAATTATGATGCTTATAAGAAGTATGAAGTATTTTTACTTTCTAACTTGATGTTGACTTTAATAATAGTAAGAATCGCATGACATGTTAGGTAGAGTCATTTTAGTATGCAAATGTCTTTAATTTTTACTTTTGCGTTCTATTAACATAAACTCACATATCCAACCAATATTAATAAATGGATCGATATTATAATTTGTGTATAAATAAGTGTATTTTCACTGAAAGTCTCTTCGTTTTTTCTTAAAGTCTACATTTAAATGTTAAAAGTATTTATTAATTATATGCACGTTAATAAAAACAGTATAAGTGAAATTAATTACGTATTACAAAATTAAATCATTAATTCAATTAAAACCAAGGTTGCTTATTACAAATAGTTCTAATTAATAAATACACTCATCAGCGGTTCATACAAATTGATCAAAACAGTGCGTTTTTTATGATATCGTAAATCGCTTCGGAATGTACGTTACATACTTATAAAATCCTTGACTATTTACATATGAAAACTGTTGACCGTCTCACCTCAGATGCATCCAATAAGAAACGTGCCTGCATCGAGTTCACACACAAACACACACAGCACACACTGTTATACACAAAAAATCACACAAAAATAAACAATTTTTTATTCACAATGTTTTAAAATACCACATTACATACAACCTTCGCGTTTCGGAGGTTTTCGACAACTGACGCCGGACGCGTCGCCGACTCCGCTCGCACCCGTCTCGCTCACTCACGTGTGATCTGAAAGAGATAGAGCGGTTCAACGAAAGCTCTTTTTTGGCTTCTAAAAAGTTGTTGCGTTGTATAAGTGCAGCTGTGCTAAATTACTATTTGTACAAAGTTTGGTTTGTGGAAATCAATTTCTTTTATTTTAACCGCAGACTCATTCATAAGCCTCTGTGTGATATTTATCTTATCTAATCAAATGTGAGATAAGGCTTTGAAGGGGACTTTAACGACTGATTGGGACGTTCGTATACGTCGCGATAACACCATGTTATTCTGTAGTAAAAAGTCTTTGACATGTCAAAAAAGTTTCACTTTAGATCTGGCCATTAAGTATACATAACACAACCTACGAGGAAAACAAACTTTAACGGTTTAAATGTCAATATTTTTTCAGCTAAATATAGATATGAATAGCACGTAGTAAGTAAAATAATATAAATTTTATTTAACTTATACTATGTTTATATGTATGTAATATAACTTAAATAGAGCTATACAAAACGTCTTAGACTTCGACTTCGACTATTACTTAAGGCTTTGTAATATTAACTTTAGCCTTGAAACCAGGACTTTCCGGGTCGCCTTTTTAACAAGTCATTAAAAGCTGGCTTTTGTTGGTTTAGTTAGTCGTTTGAATTCTTTCGTAAGCGAAATTACAAGAAAATTTATAAGTTTACGAGAATCTTAAAGCTCTATGTCACACAACGTTTTGTAGAACTTATTATTTATCAATTACCTGTAATTTTTTAAATATATTTTCTGACTCTAACGCCTTTAGTACACCGACGCGTTCGCGTGCGGCAGCGAATCTCTGCGAAACTACAGCGTAGCGAAATATCTGCGAAACGTTAGTACACAGCAATGTTTCGCAACTTTTTCGCATTGATATGCCATTGTCATTTTCGACGACTGCAGGTGCAGACGTAATTTCAGAATGTCATCTCAGTCAATGTCATTTTTAGCAACTGGTGACACATACACAACAATATCTTATTCTTATCGTTTGGGTGAATGCACCGTTTCAAAGATAGTAACTCAAGTATGCGAACAAATTTGGAAAATACTACAGCCAGAGTACATCCCGGTTCCTTCTACTAAAACATGATTGGAAATAGCTGAAGCATTTCAAACAAAATGGGGTTTTCCTAATTGCCTCGGGAGTATTGACGGCAAGCATATTGTTATTAAATGTCCACCTAACAGCGGCTCACTGTTCTATTGCTATAAAAAACGATTTTCTACTGTGTTATTGGCAATAGTTGATCCACATTACAAATTTACTTACATAGATGTAGGATCATAATTATGGTAAAGATTCCGATAGTACAATATTTGAGAACTCATCATTTTATCAGCTTTTAAAAAGTGGACGGGATCTGAATTTGCCAGCTCCAAAACCTTTGCCAGGTTTCCAACAGACTACACCACATGTATTCATTGTAGATGGAGGATTTAAATTAGAAACCTTTCTAATGAGACCTTTCACTAGAGACGCAGCAATGAATGACAATGATAAAAAAAGATTTAATAAATCATTAAGTAGGGCACGAGTAGTAGTAAAATGTGCGTTTGGCATTTTAGCACAAAAATTTAGAATATTCTTGAGGCCCTTTGAAACAGATTTGAATAATACTATTAAAATTGTTAAAGCTGCAGTATACTTGCATAACTTATTGCAGATACAAGAAGGTGCACACACATACGAAAATAAACAATTTTCGGAAACTTTAGGAGCATTCGTACCAATGCATGCCAATAGACATACCTAGGGCAGACTTAGCAGCGCTTAATGTTCGATCACAATTTGTAAATTATTTCAAAGAAAATTAAAAACATAAAATGTATGAAATATAAACAATAAATTTTTTACCATCTATCAGAGTCTTTTCTTGAAGTTTTCTCCATGCTACCTATTTTTTGTACGTATTTTTATAATCTGCGTGTCCAATTGCGTATAATACGGAATAATCTCGAATAGAATGCAAAAATAATTCAGTATTTTCGGCATCCATGGCCAATGATATTTTTATGTATAGATACGTTATTATAATACTCACAATATAGTATATAAATAAACAAATAGTTGCCATGGCAATTGGCATTTTGGTACGTTGGTGGCGTATCTACCTCTTGTTTCTATATACATATATATATTATCTATACATATAATAAATCTGTAGAAGGGTCAATTCTGTACATTGAAAATATTGAAAAAGTAAATAGCAGGGGGTGTTACTGGATCGATACCAAACCCAAATATGTGATTAAAAAAATTTTTGTCTGTCTGTCTGTATCTGAAGACATCACGTGACTAACTAACGGTTCGATTTCGATGAAACTTGGTATAATTATACCTTATTATCCTGGACGTAAAATAGGATACTTTTTATCCTGGAAAAATACGTAGAAAAAAATTTATCTTAATTTTTCAGTTTTATCCATAGACGTTGTTCTGTAGAACCGCGAACACACGTTGCTTATTATTATAGGCTTAGCCGTATTTGGGTCCAATAGATATTTATAATATGTCATTGTCAGAGTTACTCAAAATGGAGAAATAAACCATCCACTCGAAGACCGACATCCGCGCGGACGGAGTCGCGGGCGGAAGCTAGTTTCTATATAATATAGTATATAAATAAACAAATAGTTGCATTTTGGCACGTTGGTGGCGTATCTACCTCTTGTCTATATATATATTATTTCTATATAATATCATTGTCCATGGACGCGAAAATCTGTCCTCACCGACAGAACGCGAGCGGACGCTATGCGATGCGAAACTCACGCGAAACTTCACTAGCGAAACTTATGCGTCTGTGTAATGGCCATTTCGCAGTTCCTTGCGAAAGAATACTGACAAGGACGCAACTATTTCATCTATCTATGTGCTAGAGTG
>CAJQZM010036779.1:49930-69886 GCA_907164665.1 Colias nastes
CTATTTCATCTATCTATGTGCTAGAGTGAGACATATCATATGCGAAATCCTGCCATACTACTGACAGATTTTTCGTTGTTTCGCTGCCGCACGCGAACGCGTCGGTGTACTAAAGGCGTACATAGTGGAAAAGTCATTTACGTTTTTATCTGTATTCTGTCTAAATTATTGTGATAACTTATGTCACAATTGTTTATTCTTAAAAAGTTAACTTTAATCACTATTAAAGTTAACTTTTTTCGGGTACTGAGTTATAGATCCAATATTGTAATTATAGATAGATAATACTTTATTGCACACACACAAGATTTACATAAAACACAGAAAAATAACAAACAGATGCAAGTATGTACAAATGGCGGCCTTATCGCTAGGCAGCGATCTCTTCCAGGCTACCATTAATTTGAACAAGGAAAACACATTTAAAGGAGGTGGGTGAGCAAAAATTATTGCGTTGGAAAAAAAAAAACATTATTACATATATTTATAGCATAAATTATATAAAGAAACAGATAATACATATTATATACCAAAAATAAATAATTATACGAATAACCTGATATAGCGTAGAGGAGAAAAGAAAAGGACAACAGCAATGAAATGGAGTGAGGATTAAGAAAGTGATAGATAGTGTGCCTTGAGGAGGTTTTTGAAACTGCCTAAGGTTTGAGCTTGTCGAACAGCTAGAGGGAGCTCATTCCAAAGCTTAACAGCGCGAACTGCAAAAGAATTGCTGTAGAATTTGCTGTTTGCGACTGGGACACGTAGAAGCAGAGATTTGGATGAGCGAGGGAACGGAGAAACAGAGAAAGCGAAATTATCCTTGAGATAGGGAGAAATTATACTTGTATAGCAACTGATATAAAGAAGATAAATAAATACATATATTGTTCACAACGTAGCCAATTATTCCCACTGACTATTTACAGTAAAATAACGCAAAAAATAATAAATACAATAAACGTAAACATTTTATAATTGCCATAGTATCACATAAATAACTTTATAAAAGGAATTGCTTCTAGTTTTAAAACCCCATGGGGGGTGAACTGTACTTATTACCTCTTTATGCACCCCTGATAATAAAGAAGACATATTCGTGACTTATGAGAATCCAATTAGTAGACAAATAGGGTTCGTAGCAGGACTCTATATGCTCATTAGTCAATACTTAGGGGCTACTTATTGAACATAATTAAACTTCAAGGAATATACGATTTATTATTTTTGCTTCGATTAAAAATTCGCGTGCATCTTGGTATCCAACGTTTTAACGTTAATTATCTGGGAATTACTATTATAAGACTTTTGTAAAAAAACAATAACGATCTTTATGTTTATATATACTTGTTGTCTAAAACCTCTCCTTTTTTATTGTTATATTTTATAAATATGTATTATATTTAGTCTGAGCATGATAGGCTCTACATTTTACGAAAAAAGACGAAAACTATTAAATATCTAACACTATTTGTTAATTTTACGTTATAGAAACGTCGGCCTTTTTTGTAGTGTAGTTTTTGTCGATAAATTTCAAATTAAAACGGGACGATGTCACGCGCGCGGCGCACAAAAAAGCACGCGTTTTAATATTCAAGAGCGAACTATGTTTGACCCCCGGCGCGCCTCGATACGTGACTGAGTGCTTGTGAGTCGAACTTGTTATCTGACGAGATTCAATGCAATCGATGTTTTTGACATGACTGAGTAAGGAAGAAGCGACTTGAAATAAAAGTACATATATGCTTCTCGTTTCCGTGGGGTTTATTTTGGGTCCGCATTTTATATCTTTTAATATTTTGCAGTATAGCGAGGCTTTGTATTGCTTGAACTTTATTTTTTATATTTTATGTTCCGTTATCTGAAGGTGATTTTCTGTTGCAAGAAAGAAAGAAAGTAGTAACATTTATTCAGTATTTTTTTTTAAATACGTACTACTTGCAATATATAATATTATATATACATATATAATATATATTAATTTCACATGGAAATGAAATAGTTTAAAAATCAGTATACAAATAAGTTTTTTATTTTGTGACATTAAAAATCTGCGAAACAATTTTGCATTACCATTACAAGGCATTAAAATTAAATGTCATGGCCTCTTAACAGGACATAAAAAATAATAATTGGTACATAATTAACACTCCTATTTTATTAAGCAATTCTGTCATCACCCCAGGCAGGTCTAAGTACATACTATAAAATGCGTACTCAACGATTTACGTACGCACTTTAATATTAAGTCATTTCCCTTTATAAGAATATATCTTTGATTATGCGTCTCGTTTATTCTCGGAACACTGTGTTCAAATCAATTTACTTTTAATACAATCATAAAAAACCGGTCAAGCGCAAATCGGATCTGAAAATAGAGGGGTTCCCAATCTGTGTTGAATTTCTTATTCATCTAATTTTATACGCGTCACCCATACGCAAGGCAACCTTATTTATTATCACAACAAAATAATGGTTCAAAGAGTATAAACTGAAAAATTTCGTTGTGTGAAAAAACCTCTACATATAAATTATAGGTATGGAAATTAACTTTTCAAATGGAAATTTTATGAAATCTTACATTTATAGGCAAAGAGGTTTTAATAAGGTGAATCACAGATGCAGTTGCATATCGTCCACAACTTACATCATCTATGTCCACACTTAAGACTATTACATATCCTATTAAATCTCGAAAATAATTAAAAATTGTATACTGTATGCTCCTATAATTTACAGCCAGATCTTGGCTTGATCGGAAAATGATAACCAATATACCATCGAGATTATTATTTAAAAAAAAAACTAGAAACTAGGAAAGTTAAGCAAGACAGTTACGCTCTACAACTCTATATTTAGTTTTACATAATAATCATAGAGACTTGACAACTGTAGTGGTAATTTGACTGTCACGCTCATTACGTCTCAATTGTCGGAGACACAGACAGACAGATATAAATGTCCAATAATAGAGTTCACAGAGCGTTACCGGTGATATCTAGAGCGAATTGTTGAGTTGTTATGTTAATTTTGTACGATAGAGATTTCACTATAATTGAGAGAGGAATAAATGTTTTGGTTTGGTTTGTTTCTATTAGTATATTATGTAGTGAATACTTCTATTTAATGTACTTATACAAAAGTGTGTTTTAGAACCTATTCTTTTATGTTTTATTATTTGTTTTTTTAAGTTCCTCAGAACTCTTAAGAAAAATACCTAAAATATAATTCCATTACAAGCTCTTTCTTATTACACTCGTATAACCATGTAGAATCGAATTGAAACGAAAGCGTGTCGTATAAAAAGTCTATCGTCCATCACGCTGACTTACGATTTCGATTTAACTTAAAAATAAAGGTTAACTATGACCTAGTTTAAAACAGGCATTCCTTCCTGTCCTACTTAGCCATCAAAGCGATTTAAAAACAAAAGGTGCAACATGAATCATAGATATGTACCTCCAAATACTTCAGCCTACATCACAATTGGAAAAGCAAAAGTAATGACTACAAATCAAACATTTCCTTAAAATCCCTTAGCCTTATAAAATAATTATTAGTGAAGTGAAGTCCCGTGTTAGTGGGGTAAGGGGCAGATGCATTATGCATACATCTGTTTCACTGATCGATTTTCTTTAGGGGCAAGTAGGTGATCAGCCTTCTGTGTCCTGCCAGACCATGACATTTTTTTTCTTCGTCTCCACCGGGAATCGAACCCAGGACCCCTCGGTTCTATGCTCACGCGTCAACCACTGTACCAAGGAAGCGGTCAATTATTATTAGTAACTAGCTGCTCCGCGCGGTTTCACCCCCGTGGCTCCACTCCTGTTAGTCGTAGCATGATGATCTATCTATCACTGAAAGAATTTTTTAAACCGGACCAGTAGTTCCCGAGATTAGCGCGTTCAAACAAACAAACTCTTCAGCTTTATAATATTAGTATAGATAATATACTAGTATTATATTATCTGTGCTAGTAGCTATAGTAGTAGTAAATCTAGAATCTAGACCTTAGTCCACAACCATAACATCGTTAATCTATCTCTAATTAGCATATCGAAGTTGTTACAGAGTAATTAAATGGCGCGGGGAGATATTTGCTCAATTATTTATTCATTACATAGTGTTACATTGCATGTAATATTAATAATTTTAACTGTAATTATTCAACTGGCACTTGAAATATATATAAACTAATTGCAATCGTAATTCGTACTATTTGTATTAGAATTTATTTATCAAATAGAAATATGTATTTTCAAGTCGTTTCAAAATGTATAGTATCTACATTGTAATTTATAAATTCAATAGGTATTGAGAATTTGAAAAATATTTAAAGAATGGGAGTAAGAAGATAACAATAATACAAAGGTTAGAAACAAAAAACAAACAAGCAAAATTAATAATTTTGATGTACTATCGTGTAGACAAAATCTATAAATATTCGAATTTGTAAACAACCATTATTGCGTAGGAGTTATCAGACAAACGATGATTGAATTATATAGTAGTTAAGCTTAACGTCATCTATACATTTTAAATAAATCGGTAATTAATTCAATTAGAATGTATCGAATTAAGATTTTATACAGCACGCTATATTTCGATTAACGGTTGTAGGAATTGGTATTTTTTTATCAGAAAATCTGAAACCAATTTATGTTTATTTATTTATTTAAAAAGGTGCACATCACAGCACTTAAAATTCGTGCTGAAGCTTCGATAGGTTAGTCAGCGTTTGCTGAGACTTCTGTTGTTTGACTTTTAATGATGATGAATAATTTTTACATTTTTACATTAATTTAGATACCGCCTCTTTGGTATAGTGGTTAACATCTTGGAATCATAGGTTCGATTTTTGAACAAAAATTTCATGCTGGCAGGACACAGAAGGCTGATCACATACTTGTAAAGAAAGTCGATCAGTGAAACAGATGTATAATAATGGACATAGAGCTTCACTGATTTAAATTTATAACGATATTAAGAAATAATAACGAGCGGTCGTCAATCAGTCTGTAACGTACTATTTCAATTAATCGATTCTACTATATACTCTAACCCAACTAAAAATATTTTTTGAAGTGAAACTTCTTTAGGTGCGTTGAGAGTAAAATTTGAAGGTCGCGTCATGGCAATACCGTCACGTCATGGAGTAAGGCGACGATATTGGTATCATTGAATCTTGCCAAAGAAGTTTCACTTATGACACGTGTGCTCGGCACACACGCTCTCTAGTAAAATAAACAGTAACTTTAAAATAACTTAATGTAATCTCACACCCAATGAGCACACGTCACAATGATTAAACTCTCCACTTACTTATTTAGGTTCAGCGGTTTCTGAGGTAGCTACTGACAGTTTAACAAATTGATTTCGATGTGGAAAATTACTTTTATCAACGAGGATTTATTTAAAGTGATAACGACTTGCGTCTGATTCAATTAATTTATTGCCTGCTCTATTTCTAAATGTTCATGGATAGATAAACGAAGGGAATTAAGTGCTAGCATCTCGCCTGGTAATATTTATAGTTATACATAACCATTTAACCTTTAATTGGTAGAATCAAAATATATTTAGTGTTGATTATATAGGTCTATAGGTTATAGGTAAACTTTTTCTCACTAGAGCCTTTTAAGCTTTATTTCCAGTAATAGAAAAGTTTGGAATCATTAGAGCTTTTTCGGTAATAAGAACATAAAGGAATGAACGAAAAACACGTAATAACTCAAGCCCCGGAACCACAGACACAATAGAAAATCTATTGTGTCCGGGACCGATCGGGCCGCTTAGGGCTCAATTAGCCAAAACATTATTTATGTGAAACATTAGAGACCTCACAAGTGGAAAATATTATTTCGGTGATTAATGAAATCAAAATAAACGGTTTAGTAACTTTAGCCTAATATACAAGCCCACTGTATTTAGACAAAGGGCTTCACATAATATCATGTTACGCATGCGCCCGCGCATAACAGAAGCCCAATCTGAAATCATATTTCATCTGTCATGTTGGTGAACTATGATGGTTTGACTTGATACTTGATAGGATATTATTGTTGTTATTCGAGCAGAAGTTAATATTGTTGTAAAAATGTTTATCGAAATTTAAGTTTTCTCAAATAAAATAGTATAATATGATCACACGTTTGGATTTTGTTTTATATGATAAATAGCTGCCCCAATAGAAGCTGTTCTGCCCCTTTGCCCCTTTTTCGTGTTTGCCTTCCATATGAAAAATGTTAAAAAAAATCCGAATTGGTCGAGTCGTTCTCAAGGTTAGCAACACATTTTGTTTTATATAAAAGGGTGTCCCACTGTTGGTATACTAAGCTCAAAGAAGGTTATAATTTTGCTTACGCTGAGTTCGTAAAAAATACTTATAAAATTCCAGACGCATTTTTTTTTCAAATAGATGAATTCTTAAAACTCTATGTGTACACCCATAACAAGCAACCTGCCCAACTTTACCACTAGCACGTGAGCTATCGTTTAAGATTATTAAGATTATGTTTTCATAGACAAAATGCTCACATTAGCGAAGCGGTATATGCCGGCCGCGGCTGCGCGAAGCTAGAAAAGAAAAAAATATGGATTTTCAGGAAAAATTTAGCAAAAAATTTTTGACGTAATTTTGTTGTTTAAGTATTTTTTACGTGATCAGTGTATGCTAAACTACAAGTCTCTTCGCGCTTAGTATACCAATACCCTGTATACTTTTACTATAGATTCGTGTGAAGCGATACTATAGTATGTAATAATTTGACCCTACCATATATTTAATGTATTTGAGCTCGTCCAAAGATTATAACTGAATGAATAAATATGACTTCGAGTTAAATCAATCTCGCATCTAACTTCTAACGTTTTGACGTTAGTCAGGAATATCGATAAAACCATACATTGAACAATCCACCGTGGCATATGGAAAAACACATCCTACGAGCTTGTCGCAAAGAAATAAGTAGTTTATCAAGTCCCTTCGACTAGAAATAGTTTCTAGGAATCCAGATCGAGAACCTAGGCAGTGGGAGGCTAGCTAATTGACGCCATATTGAATTGATCGACGCTTGCGCATCTTGATTTTATTTTGTGATTCGGTTACGCTTTGATATTTTTGAAGGATCTAGTAATGTATTTTATGACTAAAGTTTGATTTCCTAAATTAACTAGATTGAAATTTTTGAATAACCTAAGTATTTGCACCTACTGCAGTAATAGGAAAAAAATACAAAAATCGTATAATTATTTTTCATACTTAGGTAAGTTGTTAATACAAAACAACTAAAAATTAATTTAAATAAAATTGTCTGGCTCTATCTGTCCTACAAATAATATTGAAAACAAAACAAGGATATACAATCGTATAAAGTGATTTCAAATTTTAATTTTATATTTACACGAAAATTTACTCCAATTACCTACTTATAAGTTAAAGAAAGAAAGAAAATATAGAACCAATTCATTTTACAAAGACACGTTCATATTTCATAAATCAAAAGATAACAACGACTCTCATAAACCGCTAGACTTATGTAAATACCGCTTCATCAAGCAAATGTGTAATTGACTGTAAAATTGTTGTTTTTACAACACGATTCCAACAATAATTCCTATCGGCGATTAGTCTGTCGTAAATTAACGCGATTCGCGTCGAAACGTGAATAAAATCCGAATGATGTAGGATTTATTTATTAACTAGCTTTCCACCCGCGGCATCGCCCGCGCAGTCAAAGAAAAACCCGCATAGTTTCCGTTCCCGTGGGATTTCCGGCATAAAACCTATCCTATGTCCTTGCTCGAGTATCAAAATATTTCTATACCAAATTTCATGCAAATTGATTCAGTAGTTAAGGCGTGATTGAGTAACAGACAGACATACAGAGTTACTTTCGCATTTATAATATTAAGTATGGATTAATGAAATACGATGCCATTCATTGAGAACAAAGAGGTCAGACTAAATTATGTAATAAATATTTTTTGTGTGGTTTTTAAGCGGATATTTCATTTGGAAATTAAAGTTTAGAACCTCGCTTTTTTAATGTACATGTATAAAAACTTGGATTAGGTATAATCATTGTAAAAGGTTATGTGTGAACTGAAATTAAATATTCGCAAAAATCATAATTTATCAGCATACTAAACTTCAGCAAAAGAATACCTTCGTTAGAAACACGCATTTTTTCAACTTACATATTAAACGTTATCCCTACTAATATTATAAATGCGAAAGTAACTCTGTCTGTCTGTCTGTTACGCTTTCCCGCTTAAACCTCTCAACCGATTTTGATGAAATTTGGCACAGACAATCTTTAGACCCTGAGAAAGAACATAGGCTACCTTTTATAAGGAAGCTAGTTAAATATACTTCAATTACAGGACTCGACCCGCCTTGATAAATCTATTTTCTAAAATTCTTTATTCATTACAAAGTAGAAAAGAGACTTTCTCATTCCCATCACAGACAGTATCACTCAAGATTATAGAGATGTAAGCTTCATATTGATTTATATTAACTATCAACTTCAAATAACACACAAAAACAGAGCTAGGTGTTTCATATATTTATTGCTGCAAATAAAAGAACAAGACACGCATGTTACGAACGTAGCTTACGAAAAATGGACTCTATGCTCAAGTTATAAGGTAGAAAATTCTTTAATTTCCGAATCGCATAACCCTTCGCCCATGTCGTGACATCTCTATGGAGTCGAGTACTAGTTTGCCAACTCTGTCCATTTTATGTTCCCCTGGTGCTGTATTGTTCTCGGCTAACGTAGGTATTCAATGCATACAAACATAATACAGACAGACAGACTTTAGCTATTATAGTCTAGGCACAATATACAGATACAACCAGTAGGGAAACTTCATACAAACATTCCAAATGGCTCACGCACACAAGCCAGCGTGTTCATGAGAATCGTAAGGGTATTCTTATATCTGTCAATTTTCATAATACCCTTACGATTCTCGACGTAAATACGCTTACTTGTGTGCGTGAGCCATTTCGAACGTTTGTATGAAGTTTCCATACTGGTTATATCTGTATATCGTGGTCTAGGTCACACCAGAGTCTTAGTATCTGACAACGCAATCGCTATACACTTTTTGTGTAGTTTTGTTAATAAAAATAAGTTGCAACTAAAATACTTGACGCTTAACACCTCAAAATAATAACTACGTATGCGAAATCAAATATTGTTTAACACCTTTTAACTTTGATACGATAAAAGCACAATAATATTATTTATTTTTTCATTCACAATCACGGGAAATGAACCCAACCTTTTAGCACAATAATTAGTCATTCATTATTACGCCATTTGCTCATATTTTTTCTAATTTAATTCACCTAAACATACCGTCAAATAAATTCAAATGAAACAGGCAGCTGCATTGGTCGGAAACAGATGTTCTACACAAAACAACCTTTTAAGGCTTGAACTTTGAACAAAGGCCTTCCTTGTGTACTACCGTTTAACATACGGAACTCCGTATTCATTTTAATGAATGGCCCGTAGAACAAGCGTAGGCTTTGTGCTTGCTAAAGTAATTAAATGTGAAGAAAAAAGCAATTTATTTAAATTCTAGTAAAATAGAGCAAGGAAAGCAGATCTTGAGAATGAGAATTAGTCAAATCTTTTTGCTAAATCTCGATAAATTTAAACTACAATTATCTTTCATATTCAAAACTAGCTGTGCTCCGTTGTTTCACCCGCATTGCTCCGCTCCTGTTGGTCTTAGCGTGATGATATATAAGCCTATAGCCTTCCTCGATAAATATATCGATAGCCCTATCTAACACCGAAAGAATTTTTCAAATCGGGCCAGTAGTTCCTGAGATTAGCGCGTTCAAACAAACAAACTCTTCAGCTTTATAATATTAGTATAGATTCAAAATTATGTTTAAAAATAACACTAAAGTTGGAAAATTTTTGTATTCTAAATAAATAAAACTTAAAGGTGACTGACTGACAAAGCGATCTATCAACACACAGCCGAAACCATTGAACAGATCGGGCTGAACTGAAATGTTAGGACATAGGCATCCGCTAAGAAAGGATTTTGATCAACTTACACGGTTAATAAATACATGAATTTCTGTTTGAGCTTTTATTATCCACGTTTCATACATTATATTTAACAACCCTTAATTCTGTACATAATACCATTATTAAGTAACCCGATACATTTAATTGGACAACCATACAACTGGCTATTTACATAGAATAGATTTCGCGAACAAATCGTGACTGGTTTCCAAACAAAAAGCTGCGCCGCGCCGGCGCACACCGCACCGTTATGAACGAAATACGAAAGTGAACCTGTCGCAAGACATCGTTTGTCTTGCTCTTGTCACCATGCCATTACCGAATATTTAACAATTATGGCTTAAATTATGTGTTTTAACTAGCAAGGCTCATAACTTTGCTCACTGGTTATTATAAAGTTATTAAGCTATTGCATAGCTTTTATCTCAGACTTGGAGCGCGGCGACCGAATGTAAAAATTCCGTAACGAAAAAACGTAACACCCCCCACTCCAACCGGCACAGCGATGCGATGCTATGCACTAGCTTTACCGCGGCAGTCCTCGAGTGCCACACGTATTTTTTTTAATAGTAACACAGTTTTGTGTACAAACTAAAGTATGACAAAAGTAATAATACAAAAAAGGCATCGTTTGTACAACAGGCAGCTTTATAGCTAAGCAGCAATCTCTACCAGGCAACCTGATGGGAACTTTTATGTATGAAGTTTGTGTGTATGGTGTGAAAGTGTGAAATATATTGAAATCGAGTCTAGAGATTAAACCTAACAAATACCTATAGATAAGGTAAATAGGAAAGGTAGATTGAAAGCCGATTGATAGTTTGTCTTAAATTTTTAATTTATTGCCAAAACTGTTGAAATTAATTAATATTTTATAGCAGAGGGCGCTGACTCCTGATACTCGTTTTCTTAATTTGGGATACAGAGATTTCACTGCTATATTATTTATTACTAACTGTTGTCCGCAGCTTCGTCTGCGTAGTCAAAGTAAATTAAAAAGTAGCTTATATCATCCTCTAGACACCTACCTGCAAGCACAAATATCGTATCATAAAATCGCTTTATCACGACGTGAAAGAAAGAGAAACAAACACTTTTCATTTATAATATTAGCAAGGTTTATTAATAATGTTAATATAGTCACCCTAGCCGTGTCCGTCTGTGCGGTGTAGTGTGGCTAATGGTGTCGATATCGACACATCGATACTTGAGCTAAATCGATAACGCGCTTACAGCACTATTAAGAATATGAGTTTTATTTATACATTTAAATTTCTATTGAATAAATTGAGTAAAACCTGTAACTTTGCTAAAGTATGAGAATTTAACTAGTTGTTTAGTTGTAAAACTATTTGTTTTGCATACCAATGAGTGGATTATAACTTTTTATTTTACTTTTTAATCAATTAGTTTTTGTGATCGTAGACGTGAATGCTTTCGGATTTAAATGAAATAACTATATGTATTTACATTTAGTAATAGATATAGTAAACATATATACTTAAATAGTATAATGTGTTTTATTTATGAACCCGTAATCGTACTTGCTGTAAAGTATATATTGATACTTTCGTCGATACGTCGAATTAAATAACTTATTACTTTACTCACTCTACAAATGTTGTAAAAAGCTTTAAAAGTTAATTTAAAAAAATAGCTCTACTATCTCTGCTCTCTACATTGACTCTATTTCTAACTCAAGTTAAAATCATTCACGAAAATTACCTTAACGCACTATTAACAATTTACATTACTTGATTTTTTTTTTTATAATCGAAGCAAAGCCAGGGCCCATTGCACCTTTCGACGTAATTAAGCAAATATTCAGTCACGTCTCGATTATAAAAGCCGTGTGTATGTAAATTGGATAATAAATAAGGTGCTTATGTAATTTGTTTCCCTCTAATTGGATGTTAAGATGGCGTTGATATTGATGACTGTATAAACTTTGAATTAATTAACTTGTGTGATGAAACAGATTTATGAGTGATGTTTTCTAAATAAAACTTCGTATATGACGTAAGTATATCATTTTGCAAATTCATAAGATATCATTTGTTAGATTAATGAATAATTAATTAGTTTAAGTTTAAAAAAAACTACACAAGGAATATACTATAGTACTATCACACTATACAATGAATTTATATTTTATGTAGAGTTTCTCTTACTTTTAAATTTATTTGCGTAAACACTTAAAAATTTGTAGTTTATACCCAATATTTTACCAAACATATTTTTTTATTAGGTATGTAAAAATTCAATTATTTTCAGGATAAACATTGATCTAAAACAAAATATTACACTATCCATCAACAATATTTCATCCTCATACATCCATAAAAATAAAATCACATTATCAACGTATAACATTTGCTCGAAACGGTAACTATAACAAATCGTGATACAAACTGACAGACGGATAAATCACTGGTATTTATTGTTGCCTCCATTTGGATGCCATTTATACAGATGGTGCTATGATAATAAGATAAAAAATGTGCTGACTTTGATTCTGATCGTCATCCATCAATGCGTAAATAGATGTAGCTTTGATTAATGACTGTTACAAATATTAAAAGTAAAAATAGGATGTTTTAAAATGTTGTTTCATGGTTGAAGTTTCAATTCCTGAATTTAGCCGTTAAGTAAAAGATGCTTAGATGGAAAAAATATTGCTCGTCTCGATTTATCTTAACTTACTTATCAGATAAATCTGTATTAATATAAGTTAAATAATTTTGTGCAAATAAATGTTTTATTTATTTATTTATTCTCCGAAAGAAAATATAGAGATATCGTGAAAGAATTTTGACATGTGCAATCAACTAACTCGTATATTTGGGTAATTTGAGCCTAAGCTTATGCTGGAAATACTGAACTTTTTAATGTTTTAAAGAATAAATTGATCATTTTTTAAATGAGAGTTCCCATTACTAATTTTTATACTTAAATATCAAGGAAAATATTAATAAAATAAAACAACATGTGTATCTGATTGCGGACAAGATGCAAATATATCTTTAATGAGCAAGAACGAATGAACGTATACATCAATACAATTCATACAGTCACTCTCTTTACAATTCATACTTTCACTCTCTTACTCACTAGATGACGTAGGTTTCATTTGATGTACATAGATTAAAAACAACAGAAAATATTTCACATTTCACTCTGAGTAAAATAAAAAAATAAATTCTTTAAACGTGACATTTACGCGTAAGTGTAACACGCGTTCAATTAGCTTTAATTCATAGCTAATTATATCACTGAACGCGAACGGAATTTACCTCAATCAGTAGTTATGACAGCTCGTTAGCAGACAGATAATTTGCAAGTTCTTGCGATAAACCTCCGTTTCCATGGATACGAGATATTTCTAGTTCCTAAGGTATAATTTGATGGTGTGAAATTATGGATTTGTAATTGTAATTACTATAGCCTACGCGTATTTATTGTAAAATATTAATGTATGGACTATATAATATTATGTGTACGTTTTGTTGTAACGAAATCCAAATAAATTCAAATAAAAAATAAATATTATTGGTATTGTCTCTAGCATAATGTAACCTTTGTGTAATTGTAACTTTTGCCTAAAAAACTTCTTACATAAATAATAATATTTTTCATTCATGTGAAACTACTAGTTGGCTATATTATAAAGAGGAATTTTGCTAATATAGCTTCTGCTCTATGAAATTTTGAAGAAATATGTTAAAGCCTGAAATTTAATCAATGAGATCTTGCAAAATAGTTAACAAAAAAGCAAAAGCAGGAAAACAGAATAGCTCATGTTACTGTACAGTCTTTATAAAGCACAGTCTGAAACAACAAATATGGTGTCTAAGTGGAAAGTCTAAGTCTAACCATTTGTGTAAAGTCGTCGTTATCTCACAAATGATTAGAGCCTTGCGCTGATTGCGCGCAGTCTCAACGTTATCGAGATTCAGTTTAATTAAATACATTTTTGTGAATACGTGATATGAATATGAGTTAGAAAAAAACTAGCGGGCCTATCTGAATAAAATTTTTATGGGACCAATTCGACACCATTTCACATCAAACAAAAAAAGAATCACGTAAATCGGTTCAGAAACCACGGAGTGATCGGTGTACATACATAAAAAAATATATATATATACCGGCCGAATTGATAACCTCCTCCTTTTTTTTGAAGTCGGTTAATGAGAGGTATTTAGGTATGTTTTAAGGTGTAAATTCATTTTTACTTTGCTCTTGCATACGTTTAATATGGATGAAAAGAAATGGAACACAGATTTATTGAAGTTTTTTGCATAAATAGAACTTCATCTTTTTGCATAAATATGAGATTGTTCGTTTGATATTTCTCGAAAGTTTCTCGTGTTTGAATCACATTTGAAAAAGTAATAAAATATCGAGTATTAATTACCAATATTTTTCATAAAATTCAATTTTTTCAAATCATCCATACCTACTAATATTATAAATGCGAAAGTAACTCTGTCTGTCTGTTATACTCAATCACGCCTTAACTATTGAACCAATTTGCATGAAATTTGGTATAGAGATATTTTGATACCCGAGAAAGGACATAGGATAGGTTTTATCCCGGAAATCCCACGGGAAGGGGAACTATGCGGGTTTTTCTTTCTTCTGCGCAGGCGATGCCGCGGGTGGAAAGCTAGTATTAAATAAATCCTAAATTGAAAGTGTTTATTGACGATATAATAAAAGATTTCGTACTCTACCAATTTGAAATAAAAAATAATTTTTATCTCAAGCCTAGTTTTAATAATTTAAGGTAGTTGTAAGCTTGCTACGTGAGCAAACCCGCAGTCTGGAGACAGTATAATAATGCAAACATAAAGAAAGTGCTAGAAATACTGGAGTAACGTGAAGGCGTATAAAATGAATACATTCCTTTTGCGAGTGCATCGACTGAGCTTCGGGAAATATCTCTACAATGTCCCCGGGCGTTGCGTGGCACAAGTTATGTGAGGACGCGATTGTTTTTTTCATTTTTATTTTTACCTATAGGAATTATTGTAACAGACGACGGTATATTTTTTTTATATTCTATCTAATTTAATTAACTGGAACTGCAATTATGTAATAGCCGTATAGGTTTTTTGACGTGAAGCAGAAAATTGAATTGAAGTCAGAAATATTTCTTATTTTAAAATGAATTTTCCTGAAAGATAGCGTTGATCTATTCTCATCTAAGAAAAAAAAAATAACAGAAACCGTAATAAAAATCCAATTAAAATCATAATTCCAAACAATACTATAAATCCATAGGAAATGTATTGGACATAATAATTAAACTTTTATATTTTATAGAACAGATATTTGTTTCAGCCATTAATAGGTGATAAGATTACCTGGTGCAAGTTGCTTCTTACTTTAATTTTAGCTGCAATTAAAATATTCATGAATTAACATATAAAATAATCTCCTGCCTTAAACCCCACTCCCATCAGTCCAGCCAAGTTTGCCTCCAGCGCGCCCCACCACGACCCTCACTAACACGATCCAATCGCTTGCTGACATTACAATGCTCATTGTCTACCGTAAATCGACATAATATGACATACACAACCCGTAATGGATAAAGCTTATGCCACAATTACCAGAGTTCAAGAATCGTTTTAAGGCAATGTAAAACAATAGGGGAGAGGACTGGTTTTTAATAGGATTACTGTTTTTTTTCAACATTTACGGACGTGTACTTCATCAAAAATAATCTTACGGTATTGTGATACTGAATCATGACTGATCGAAGCTTATAGGAATACGATTAATTTTGTGTTTTCTGCTTTATTTTGTGGGATGATAACATGCGTCTCGTTTGTAAGATGCTTCGCTAAAATGCCATATTTCCAAGAATATTAATATCAGATTTTTTGCTGAAATCACAAATAAAAAGTGTCATGGGATTTACAGCCCAATAGCTATTGAGGCTAAACCGCAGCACGCAGTTTCGATAATATTAAGTAAAGAATGGCGAATATAAAAAATATTTTGACCTATAAGTCTAAATAAATTATGTACTACATTTTTATTGTTGGTACCAACTTCATAGCAAATTAACTTTCCTAATTAATAATATCTCATTTTACAAATTATGTTATAAACTAATAAACTTACATGAAGTAATTATATCTATTTAATCGTCCATAAAAAAGGGTCACAAGAAAATAAAAGCAGTTATCATAATAAAAAGCCATAGCAACAAAATTGGCGGGTGAAACCAGTATATTACTTAATTGAGTTTTAAACACGACTTTGCAGTTAAGCTTTTTGTGCTTTTCGAGCTTTCCAGGTAGCTACCTGGTAACATTGTGTTACTGTAATTAAAAATATTGCTGACGATTCAAAAAGGAATGTATCCAATATTATAAAAAAAAACTTATTTAACTTCACTTCGTTTAATGGCAACACCTAGTTCAATCAGTAGCGAATTATCCAATTTTTTAGTAGGTATAATTAAATTAAATTATTTGTAGTCATAAGCTCTTTGAAATTCTCGAAAAAAAAAATGCTTTACAACTTCAATATGTTCAATACATATCTGTCAATCGAGCCTGAGCAGTATTATATTCTGTCATATTTTTTTTTTTTTTATATAACCTATAAGGGCGTATTCAGAAAGAAAGCTTGAAACTTATAAGCGCTTATCGGCGCTTGTCATGTTCATATATTTTCCTGCGCGGGTTGACAGCGCTGACAAGCGCCGATAAGCGCTTATAAGCGCTTATAAGTTTCAAGCTTTCTTTCTGAATACGCCCATATCTAACATTAATTTGAAGCTAATACGCGGAAATTTAGACAGCATGAAATAAAGTAAAGAATTCCGAATATAAGATGATAAGTACTATATTATGGATAATTATGCATACTTTGTAGAACAACGGATAATATTTTATAACGCACCAACTAAGAATAATCAATATACCTATCCTTATAACATTTTTATTTTTCACGTTTTTTATTTATTACGCGCGTTGCAAGAAATGTCACAACTCACAATACATTCGGCGAAAAGCGCGGGAACGGAGGCCGTTGACCCGCTGTCAAGTGTTACCTGAATCTGACATGCAGTACCTAGTCATTTATTGGTGCATTACAGTGCATTACTATAATTAGCTGAGAATTTTAAATTGTCGCTAAAGTTTAAGAGTCGGTTACATAATTGAGCATGATTTTTAAAAGATATTACGTGTTAAAATACAGAATTCAAAAATTCTTTCAACTAGCGTTCTTCATCCTTAGTAGCTGGCTACACTCATCTTTGAATATTATAATGCTTATGGTTAACTTACCATAAAAGGAACAACTTCTTTTACGAGAAAAGCTTTAGTAGAGGAGCAGCAAGGAAAAAAGTTGTAAAAATGGAAAAATTATTTGATAATATGTGCATATGCATTTCAAACAATATAATACTGAACCCAATATCACCGAATAATAATTATTATCATTTTCTGTATAGTTAATTGCATCCACTCTTTCTCGCGATATCCATTCTCTACTTGATCTGCATTAAATCGACAAAAAGGGTCGGTCTCTACAAAGGTATCTAATAAGAAAGGTAAAGGCTATCTAGGCATAATGCATATAGGTACTGCACATAATCGGGTCCTTATCAAAGGTTTCATTAATATATTGGCACAGACATTGTGCTATACTCGTAATATGGGTTTGTTGGTAACTTACATTACAGAGTTAGATTATTAGATACGCTTTTATAATATTTATATAGGCACCATCGCTATAATAGAATATTCTATTATATGGACAAATATTCCTTAAAAAACTATCGAGTTACAAATAAAAAGCCTTTTATTCAGATCCACATTACAATTATATGATTCTAATACAAATAAAACTTAAAATCTAGTTATCCTTAATCTAGTCTCTTATTTAAATTTTGTTTATTTTTGTAGATATGTTTTCCTGTCGACTTACTTGCCGATTCTTAAACAAAATTCATAAACACGTAAAAGTTTATTTGAATAAACATTTTTTGAGTTTGAGTTTGGTTTGATATTGACAAGTAAACAGTTACCTCGCTCCTCGCCATACTTAAGTAATTGTACATAATTATAAAAAGCAAATTATCTTTAAAATTGGGCGTACGTGATTGGTCAGTCGGGCCGCGGAAGTTTGAAGATGCCTCCGTAATGACAATATTTATGTGGATACGTGCGAGTGCTAAATGTGAAGAGCTTTTGTCGAGCTTCTGGTAGTACATACATACAAAAAACGATATTATGCCTTTACTAGATAGACTAAAAAGTTACTGTTGACATTTTTTGTTGTAGAGAGATATAAAAAATTTGTGCTTCAGGTACATATTGCTGACGATTCTATTTGATCACTGCTCACCCGATTACGACTAATTACGACAGTAATTGAGTCACAGCCATTATATTAACCAAATTTACTTAATTATAATCTATACTAATATTATAAAGTTTGTTTGTTTGTTTGAACGCGCTAATCTCAGGAACTACTGGTCTGATTTGAAAAATTCTTTCTGTGTTAGATAGTCTTATATCGAGGATTAGATATTATTGTTAGATAGTGTATATCGAGGAAGGAAGGCTACAGGCTATATTATATCATCACGCTAAGACCAACAGGAGCGGAGCAATGCGGGTGAAACCGCGGGGAACAGCTAGTATTAAATAATAGCAAAAAATAACATCGCAGAATTGTTAGTATAGTAAAATAAGAACGCATAAACCATATAAACACGAAGTATCTCACTTTTGCGTTCGTAAGTACGAATATCATAAATTTAACGTACATATTTTTAAGTGCCATAGACATAAAGAAGAAAAAAAGTGTTCGTTGAGACAGCAGTTGATAAATAAATATGATATTGCAAGAGTCATGTCGTAAACTAAAGTGACAGAAACCTGTAGACACGCGGTATTAAATATCGAATAGATTATCTATAGTGTTTGGCTTCGATTCTTATGTTACTGAGGGGACATTACTAATTACTATGTTTACAATGATGTTAGCTGTTTATGGTTACAAAGTTGAACAAAAATACTAACTACATACTAACTTTGTCTATCGTCTTATTCTGTTAGTTCGTCATTAGAACTTATAACTATATAGGTAAGTTGGGAGTAAAAATAATTATGATGTACTCATAATTTATAAAAATATGATAACAGGTACGGGGATACGTTAATGATACCAGTTTGAAAGAATCTCATCAATTTTCATCAATTTAATATCGGCGGTAAAACAGCCACCGAAATTCTTTTATTCATTCCATCACATTCGATGTTTTGATAAGCATAAACTTGGCATAAACTAAGGAGCAATTTGTTCAATCAACAATATGGTAACAAACGCGCATAATCGACCACCCAGGACCAAGTTAGACCACAAAAAATGATCTCACCATCATTCCACCACTTACTTGAATAATCTTCCATAGTACCACCTACAGGACCAACCTGTTCTACATTAAATCGCAATATCAATAAATAGTTTGGAAAATCCAAAAGTGCACGCCTCATAATTTTTTTTTAATAATTATTTTATTAAATTATTTTATTTTATTATTTTATTTAATTATTATTTTTGTTTATTTAATAACAATTAAACCACATCGAATCAGACCCTAAAAAATGAAAGGGTTCTATTCCTGAGCATACTCAAGCGTAAGAGAAAAAAAAGACTCGATTAGTAAAGTATTTCGGTCGCTATCGTGTTAACAAGAAAATCCTCCGCACATACAGACATATTGAATTTTAGTTTTGACCTCATATTGGTTAATAGATACCCCAATAACCATGAAAATGACACCCATGACGAAAATATGTAAAATTTTCGTCGGTGCCATCTTGGATTTTAGTTTTGACCTCATATTGGTTAATAGCTACCC